>CM077179.1:6952422-7159922 GCA_039654105.1 Coreius guichenoti | reverse complement strand
TAAAGGCCCTTTCACAGCAAAAGTGAAATGAATAAGCCTCAGGCTGAAAGAAATGCACATTCACACGTGTACAGTAGGGGGCGCAGCTCAAACCTTTCAGCTGTTCAGCCATTCTGGACTGAAGAAGAATAGGATGCAGGAGAAGAAAGTTCAACACGCTTACTTCAGCAATAAGATAAAACATAACAAAAATGAAACACAAATGTGAAGTTTATCTGAAGTCATTTTTGCTTATTAGTATGGTTGAAGTGGATCATCAGAAATCAGCAGCAAAGACAGTGAGACTAAGAGATTTTATATGGTATCATTGTAATCCTTGACCATCTGTGTTATCATGTTTGATTCAGGAGATATGATACAAAATACATAATTTGGTTATGGCGGGAAGTAAAATGGTCACCATGGCGACCACAAGGCATTTTGCGATGGCTCCATTTCTGAAAATGTTCAGGGCCCCAAATTGTACAAGTGTAGAAAATTTCATGCTTTTATGAAAAAGTGAACATTATTTTCACATATCACCTGGACTATTAAAAAAAGTAATCTGATTACATAACTCAAGTTACTTGTAATGCATTACCCCAACACTTGTTACAAGCATTTATAATGAAATGACAGTGAGCAAATTTTTTTTTTTTTGGTTAACTATTAATTTAAACCATGCAAAGAATCAGTGATGGCTTTTTAAAGCCGCAACATTTTTTATTCTTTCATAGAGATGTTGGATTTAATGCCATTAGCAACATTTATATGCACCCAAATAATCCATTAGTAGTCAGATTGATGGCTCAATCAGATTGAAAAGCCTTCATGTAAATATCTCAATCGATCCAATTGAGCTCAATCTGAATGAGAGGTGGTATAGACCTGAAATTATATAATCAATAGGGGAAAAAAAACTATGCATGTAAATGTTTGAATATGACTATCCTCTCAATCTGATTCAAAAATACTTTGCGTATATGCACAGTGTTGTGATGCATGTTTACCAGTCAGCAGCGCAGTGGAATACTGTAAATATATCATATCATTAGCATTTATGTTTGTGCTCCTGAGAACCTAATGTTTCTATTTACAATGTGTTTTTGCAGCGGTGAGCAATGTACCCAATCACAGACATATCTGTTGATCTCTTGAACGCAATGGCCAATCAGAGGTGACTAACTAGAGTTAGTCAGAATCTACTCACCGCTCAAAACGCCGGAGTTTATGTTTAGTGCCAGGTTCTGCATGCTCACGAATCCTCTCATTAACAAAGTGCAGATTCATTATGCAGTGTAGACCGCTTCAGTTTTTTAATGATTATAAAGGGAGCGCTTGTGCTTTTGAGGTTATATAATCCATTGAATAAAAGTTGCTGCTAATAGGACTGACGGCCAAGTACATGCTGCAAAGTTTCGGAAGTTACATCTAATTATTGACATACCCTTATGAAAAAAAAGTATACTTTAAGTATAAGTTAATTTTTATGAAGTATACTTAAGTAATGTTAAAGTATACTTTATGTAAGTGTTCTAACGTCAATGCACTAGTAGTAAACTTATAAGTGTACTATTTCACTACTGCTTGGGACTAAATTGGCCCACTTTTAGTATATAAAAGTATGTTTAAGTGTACTATAAGTGTAACAGTATAGTAAACTTTAGTTCACAATGAGGTTTCTCATTTGTACTGCATCTGTTCTACAAGTGAACTTATAAGTATACTAGTAGTTTTCTATTTTAATACTTGTAGTACATTTTTTAGTTTATGAAAGTACACTTTGAAGTGTACTCTCAGTAAACTACTAGTTTAGTAGTTTATACTGCAAGTATACTACTAAGTTTTATTTAAGTGAACATAACATCATACTTATAGTTTACTATTTATATATTATTTTTGCACTTTAATTATGTTTCTATATGTAGGACTTTTATATATATATATATATATACTTGAAATATAGCTACCTTTAACTGTACTTTAATCCTTTCCATTTTAAAACCATTTAATTGTAGCTTCATGCACTATTTTTTTATCAACACTTGAATGTGGGTAAGTTTCATAAAAAAGCAACATTTTAAAAAAATCAAATTTTTGTCAAAAATTTCATCCGGATGGGATTCAGAACGATGATCAAAACACAGATGGAGTAGATCGAGTCCATCGACACCCCCAAAGCTTCACAGTAGTTTCCTCTTCATGGGTTCAACATTTCATTTGGTAACGTTAGGCAGTTTTGATTTATATGCTGTTTAATGTTTGATGATTGCATTATTTTAAATTTGCAATCTTCTATTACTTGCTTTTGCTTCTTCTTTATCTGTGTTTTGATCAGGACTAGAAGACTACCGTATAACAGTGAAAACATGGATAGCTGTAAAATTCAGTCAATGGCGGGGAAAGAGTAAAGTAGCCTAGATTTGAAGTAAATTCCTATGTACACTACCAGTGGACTATCCTACACAAAAATTCAGATACTCGGAATTAGGAACATACCTTTCTTCTTTATAAATCAATATTTTCAAACAATGTAAGTTTATAAGACAGTGAGTAAAACTGTGAAAAAAGTATTTAATAGGCCACTCAGTCAAAAGAGTAAACACAATTACAAGTCAAGTATACTTAGAATACTTTTAAATATATCTCGATCAAAAGATTGAGTACATGTATAGGCCAAATACTGTCTGTCAGTATAAGTCAAGTATACTTAAGTGCAATTTTAAGTATATTTCTGAGAAGTACATACAAAGTAGACTTTCTTATTTTTAGTTTAAAAGAAGTATAGTAATAGCACACTTGAATAAACTTCTTTTTCATAAGGGTAGTGCTAACCGTCCATAGCACAGGACAAAAATATGGCACGTCAAAATATATATCCATTAAGTATGACATTATAGCGGTGACTGCGTGCGCTGAATTTTTGTTCGGAAATGCATATGTGAATTAAAATGTTTAGGCAAAGTTCAGGGTTCATAAAAACAGAACTTTCAGAATCTGAAATCGAACTGGATTCATTCGGATTGACGAAAATTAGTGCATGTAAACTACCTAGGAACTTTTAGTGGGCCTCGTATCTTAATCAGAATTCCTAAAGCTGCAGGCAAAAGGGCCCTTAACAGAGGTAAGGAATTGCTTCCTTTCTTTTAAAGCAAGAAAAAAGTGACCTCATTACGAGAAAATACGTCTTAAATGTTTGCACATGTGGAGGCTGATGCTATTTGCAGTCACCAAGCAGCAGCAGGCCAAGCCTTTGGGGACATTTCTCTCCCCCCCTCCCTCTTTTCTTGCCAGATAATCGTCCATATGCTTTTTCAGAAACATCCTGAGCGAAACAGCTTAATGTCCTGTATGGCTTTCACATGTTTGGGCTGCTCAAAGACTTCTGGGTCCAGATGCAAGCGTTGCAGTCACGTCTGGCTTCTAGCATTAGGAGCCGGGGGAAAAGCGTCACGTGTTCGATCTGCAATTTTGATTGATTACAGCTTACCGAGAGCCAATGATTGTTTCATATGGGTGAACTGACGGCTAAAGGCCCGTTCACACCAATAACGACAAATATATTACAATTATATTACACCAAATTACAATATCCTTCTGTTTATTATAAGCGCATTGCAGTTTTGTTGTCTTCTCCTTTAAATGCTTGAGCTCTTCAATGCACTTTTTATCGTTTATCAGCTGGAAAAAATCGTTCTGAAAGTGATTCCAACAATATTGTTTCTCTGTGCCCTTATCGGTATATTTCTGCTATTCTTTTATATTTATAACAATTTAAAACAATTAAAAGCACTGACAGGGGCCCCCGGACAAAGTTTTGCTTAGGGCCCCTAGTAGTCTATGACCGGCACTGCTCGGTGTGAATGGGCCTTAAAGGACACCAAAAATGTCAATGAGTGCAGAGGTCAACAGGATACACAGGAGGTCAAAGTCTTATGCCTGCTACAGACTGTACGATTTCGGCAATCTTATAAGATCATTACAAATCACAATGTACTGTACAATGTATGTAGACTGTACGATGATGACACCTGTTGAATCGTAAGCTACGACGCAAGTTAGTATAGAAGAATAAAACGTCATCAGCATGTGCTAGTGTTAAACAAATAGCGCTAGATGAATCGCAATTGTGGATTTTATGTGCGCTGAAAAAAAGAAGAGGAAGCGAAAGGTGAGAATATGTACGCAGTCATGGCTAGGGAAAAGAGGCCACTTTGGCGTGCCAAAAATTGAGCTAGTTTTAAGTTTTACCGCCATGTTGTGTTGATCAATATGCCGTCTCATGATGCATTTTTATTGGCTAGTCAGTAGACGTATAGGTTGTAGCAGCAAACACTGTGAGATGATCATGATAAATTTCTGACACTGTCAGACAATTATCACAGGCTATCTTTGGTCGTAAGACTGTAGCTGCATTTCCATTACCTTTCAAATTGCGCAAATTGAAATTGCGAAATGAAAATATGCCCAAAGGAAACATGTAAATTTTGCAAAAACTCCCATATATCGCAAATAAGTTTTTAAGCTCGCATGAGGTGCAGTTTTTTCGCAAAACTGCAATGGCAATGTTTTTTTTTCTCGCATTTACAGGTCACCTGGTGTACGTAAAAGTCGATCATTCTTTAAAGAAGGTGCGGTATGTTTGGACAGAAGACGAGACAGAGTTGTTTATTAAACTCATAAAAGACAAAAGTCTGGATTCTAAACAAAAAAGAAATGCCACAATTGATCAAGACCTGGAAGCAGATATGAGGGAGAAACACCCAGAAACACCTCACACGTGGCCGCTCACAAGTATAAGGAGCTTTCCTTGCCATTAATGCTTGGATAACACGCCTACTGTACGTCTCCTTCAATTCAAAATAATGGCTAGTGCGGTGGCTGCGATACACGTAACCCTACCAACATTTGTCGCCATGATTTATGGAATGACTTATTGCGAGAGGAAAAAATTATGTTTTAGTCGCATAACATCGGTTAATGGAAACGCCGTCATTTCGCAATAGTTTTTTTTATCAACATTTAGAAAATATCGCAAAAGTTTAGCGCAAATCTGTAATGGAAACCCGGCTTGTGACAACGGCCGTCTTTCAACCTCTCTCACTGTACGATGTAGGACAACCGTTTAGGAGCCACGACCACAGAAATCATCTTTCGTCTGGGACAGCCCAAAATCGTACAATGTATACCGGGTGTAAATCCTACCAAAGTCATCACATTTGAATTTTTAAGCGAACAATCCCTTGGTAGACTTGGCAAACAGCACAAATGTAGGCCGATTACTGGTATCTTTCATTTTTATTGGGATCTATGACAAACATGTAGAACTGTCACCGGCCAGGCCGCATGTAGTTCTGATATGATCAACTGGTATTTACAAAGTACTTTCTTTTTTTCCCATCTTTTCCTAAAAGCAGGAGCTACATTGATCATACATGTTAGAAACGATTAAAAAAAAATAGAAATAAAAATGTACATCATACACTTGATATAGATTTTTTTGCTTTTTACAGAGGTAAAAATTGGGATTGTAAAAAACAAAACTAATCAATACAATAGGTTTTATTTCATTTTCTTTTCTCTTTTTTAGTATACAAGGAGATAGATTAACATGATGCTTCAGGCACTTTTTAACAGGTAAATGTGTGTAGTAGCAAGACGTTGCACCAGGACAGACGTTCATACAGAATGCTTTTGGTTAACGTTCCATTACCACAGATAGAAAAATAAAACGCAGCTCTTCTCTAAGCTTGGATGACAGCGGTATTGCAGAAGCTGACATATTCAGATACAGAAAGGACACGTGGTGAATGAAGGACACAGTGACAGCTGAGGACAGCGTGAGGACTCCAGTGAACCGACAGGGGGCTTCTCCTCGTTCCCCGAAAACCACACAGCACGACCCCCACTCTTAAAAATAAAGGCTTTTACAACCCGAACCTTCCTTTAGAAAAGGTCCAAAAGTCTGTGAACACATTGAATGTGATGATTTTTCATTTAAACCAGGAAATTTAAACACAAGGTTTTAGACATTTTGGAAAATGAAACACAAAGAAAACAATAGGTACGTAAAAGGAGGACTAACTTTTCAATTAAACTTTCCACTTATTCTTATACTACAATTTGATTAGTAATGAAATGTTGTATTCTCATAGAAAAATGCTAAATTGAAGCATTTTAGCTTTTGGACCCCACTGTATGCACGTTTAAGAACACAAAACTGCTTCATTTTAACCTGAGGATACACAGACTATGTTCGGAATGGAATACTAGCATACTACTACTTGAATACTGTGCTGTATACAATGTCATTTTTTTTTAAAATAGTGAGTGAAACAGCATGCATTATTCCACAATAAACACATTATTGCCACATGATCACATCATGTTTAAGTCAGCAAATAATGCATTTTGATCCAGCAAATAATAATACATTTAAACCAAATTTAATCCAATTTTGTGTAAAAATATATTTACTTTTGACAATCCAATCAAAAACAAGAAATTGTGGAAGATTTTCTAGGCCCGTTCACAATATGACAATAACAATTTAACGTTTTAATAATCATTCTAATTTTATGAGAATTGAGAGCAACTGTCAGGTTCCGAAAGTAAAAACTCCATTCATTTTCTCCATAGGGAAATTGATTTTGAACGATAAATTATAAATCTTTAAACACAGACGTATTGTGAGCTACGAGGTTGTTAATCGATGGTATCAGCCCGCATTATTTCAGTTTATTTTTTAAAATAATCATGTTTAACAGCGGAATTCCTGGTGAAAAACTACATTACCCATGATGCCGTACAGAAAATTCCACCAATCAGAGAGTCGGAAGAAGCAAGAGCTCTTTAGCTCTGCCCACTCATAAACGAGTCGCTCTCAAAATACTTAAATCTTTGTATATATAGTATACATATTGCCAATATATGCCAATACATATATTGCAATAAACTTACAATATATCGCTTTTATATATAATCAACATTTGTAAATGAGTAGTTTTATATTTCTCTGTCGCTTTTAATTTGATTATGCTGTTTGCAATGCTTCATGGGATTGTAGTTCTTTCCCTCATCCTTTGTATTTTTGTCTGATTTCAAAAACTTTTTTGCTTCAAATCAAGTTTGTAGTGTTGTGCTTCACTTCGTAGCTGATTGGCTTGGTTCATGGCTTATAACTTTAACAAACTTTTTTGAAATCCCTATGGGAAAAATGAATGGAAAAGAACCAGCGCAGCTGAAAAACTGTCCACACCAACACTACAATGCTAACAACACAGAGGAGCAATGTTATGCCAGCCAATCAGAATACACCCGAATTTGAAGTCAGTTGGTGTGGACACTAACATACATTTTATATTATAGTTATCGTTCTTGTTGTGAACCGGTCTCATTCCCATTTCATCCATCACAGTGAAAATGGAAAGTTAATATCAACCGCATTGCATTGTGGGATATAGCAGTCTGTGCAGATGTATACTACACATTCTGGCAAATGTATTCTCTGCACACACAAAAAAAGAAAAGAAGTACTGCAGCAACAGTAATAGTAGTATGCTATTCCGAACCAATCTTTGAGCCAATGATGTGACATCAAGAACTATTATGACGAGAAAGAAAATGGCTCTTGTTGAGAAGAGGTTCTGCAACGAACCATTAAAGAACCTTTATTTTTAAGAGCACATTGTGATTTGAGAACACGCCACCATTGAGAACATGGTTTTGAGGCTGAACGTTTATATAACATGAAGCATTTGACGCACATATACTGTACATTCTTCGACTGCTCACACACAGTTTGAATATCAATGAGAGCAATGCTCCGTCAGTCGATGATTTATTCAGACAAAGCATAAACAGGGGAAGGTGACTGGTTAACCACGAAGTCCTTCACAGGGACGGGTGAGGTGATGAGACGGACTCCACACATACGAGCCACCTCACGGATTGTACCATGCCATTTGACTCCCGCAATAACTGGAGCACATTTTTTATTCAACAGAAAGGCCTATCTATTGGGGTGTTATTTAATTTTTTTTTAATATAATAGAAAAATATCTATTCACTATTTTCTCTTCTTTGAGGAACTGAATTGATTCATTTTACTGTCCTCGCAAAAGTTCTTTGAGACAAAATTAAGGCGTCAAGTTATTGTCATGAAGAAACTGGAGAACGGTTTGGCAAATGTCCCTCTATAAAGCACCCTAAAAAAATCAAGCTTATTTTTCTGTTTCCTTTCGTTTTTCTTAGAGAAAAGGACTGGAGCTGGAAACATCTTTGAGATAACAATTCCTTCTTTTTTTGAGACAAATTACGAACCATCTGTCAGTAAGGGAAAAAAGATAGCGGTTTAGTGTTTTCCCTCTGTAGAATATCTAAAATCAAATAGCAAAAAATCATTTTATTAATTGATATTTTTATCTTGTACTCCAGTAAAATATCTAAACAGTCCTAAAACAATTTACATGAGAAGCAAAATTGCATAAAAAATGGCATCTTCTGCCTTTCATAGTATACTCCTTTGGCCACGAGCGCGGAAAGACACGTTCGGCACATATGCACTATCTAGTGGACTTTGTTTTTTCAAGCGCTCAAGTCACTGACGTGCAACACGGACGACCGAAGTATACTTTGGCCTTATTTCGTATTGACTTGTTTTCCATTATTTTTCTTATCCCATTGGCATTTTCTTGTTTTAAGGATAAATCTAATAAAATTGTGTGAGGTTTATTTTTAAATCAATAGAAAATTATAATACATTGATTAAAAAAAAAGCTAAAATCCAACCAAATTCAGATATATTCTTCAAAAAAAGCCTTATTTTACACAATTTTGCTTCTCAAGTAAATCAAGTAATTTGTTATGAGGATATTTAGATTTTCAAGACAAAAATTACGATTAAAAGAATGATTTTTTTGCCGTTTAAGTGACGTGGGCTCGCTAGAAACTCCTCTTTCCCATCATGGCTGTGCTTTTTCGCCCACGGACTGATAATTTCTCTCTATTTTTTTTTTTTTCTCCCTTTGGCTGGTGATTCAATTGACCGCGAAAAATAAATATGACAAAAATAATCTTTGGATATCAAATATGCATCAACTCAAAAGCCACCCTCACATCCAAAACAAGTCAACTCTATAAGGAAAATGTCCGTTATCTGAAGCACAGCTGTGGCTGTCGAAAGTGATTACAATAATTCGATTTGAAACATATACATATGAGTATACAGTATTTACATATACTCTGGATGCAGCTTATGTAAATTTGGCTTAAATATAATAACAACAATACTATGCTGTGATACAATGTTATCATTCCTTTACAACACGCACGCAGGCATCGACACACGCTCTCCCACAAACGCACTACAAATGGACGCTTCCAACTACAGGTTTAGTGTCTTGAGCTAATCTCATTGTTATTGTTCTGAATGGTTAAAGGGCTTGGGATACAAATGCCAGTTTATGTAAGGACCTGTTCAGGAAGAGTAAACAGCTAATTCCTCCCTTTGCTGGCCACGAACGCAAAACCGAAACAAGCTATTCAAGTTCTTGAAAAGTCAAATCAGTGTAAAAAATATAAAGTACCTGCATAAGTAATGCATGACATGATGGCTCCAGGAGCCACCTGACAAAAGAGCCACCATTTCTTTCACAAGGAACTGAGAGAAACATCCACAACAAAAGGGAAAGAAAAGAACATATACATATATATATATTCATATTTATAAAATCAAACCAAAAGAGAAGAGAATGTTTTTCAAGCCAGTTAAATGCACCAATTGTTTTCTGGAACCAGACCGTGAAGTAAAAGACAGTAAAAGCTCCAACCGGGTCGCGTCGGTTTTGTCTGCTCCTGCTCTCCTCAGTGCTAGCGTTCCGAGGGGCGTGTTTAGGGATTGTTCGGGATGGGCAGGGGGTTCAGCCGACGGCCTTGTGCTTTCCTCCGCAGCAGCCGCAGGCCACGCCGCAGCGGTGGCACACATGAAGCGGCGGGTAGCAGCACAGACAGGGCGCCAGCACCGACAGACCCAGCAGGGCCGTCCAGCGAAGGCAGAAACGTTCCTCGCTGGTGTCGCACGAGCACGGGTCCGAGTAGTCGCCTTCCGGGTCGGACATGCAGTGGTATAGCATGCTGTCGGCGCACCACATGAAGCTGACGCGGTGGATGCAGGTCCGAATGGGGTCTGGCGCGTCGTGGCACTGTCCGCGTCGGTTCTCCTCGTGGTTGAACATGTCCCGGCAGTAGACGCAGCGCGATCGCTCTCCGTCCTCTTTCCTTCGCTTGCCCTTGAGCTTGAACGCCCGAGGCTGGGTGGCCACCACTTCGCCACCGCCGCCACCGCAGTGGCTCTTGAGGTCGCACTGGCTGAAGTCGGAGCTGGGCACGTAGGGGTAGTTGTAGTCGTGCTTTAAGGGTTCGCTCTTAGCGATGTGTACATATGAGTCCGAGTCCTCAGGCTGGATGAACTTGTCCGGCACGGAGGCATATCGGTAGTCCTCGTAGCCTGTGATCAGCCAGCGCTCCCGGGGGTTGATTCGGACGATCTCCTCATCCTCAAAGGGGAAGGGGTTCCTGGAGAACTTCTAAAAGGCAAGAAGAATACAGACGCATAAAAGACATGACTGTGTCTACTGTTGTGTTTACATGTAAATGTTACTTTATCTGATTTAGTAATATAATTTAAATATTGCTAATATTTAAATATAAATAATTTTTGTGTTTCAATTATTTTAGATCTAGATCAGGGATCAAAGTTCCGGCTCGCCACCACAATTTTTATTACAATTCAGTCCCCGTTTTTGTGCCTGAACTAGAGAACTAGAGAACTCCTGCTATCTTAAGTAAAACTGTATAGCACAGTTTATGGCTACATCCGAAACCTGGAAAATGCTGCCTTCGGAGAACACATTTCAAGGTAGGAAGGCATCAAGGCACGTCCGAATCTAATGTTAGCTTCACTTCCTGTCTCCTGAGATACCTTCATCTGATCGAGTTTTGAAGGCAGCATAGATGTATCCTTCACTGCCTTTGATATCCCACAATCCTGTGCTTTCCATTCTGTGACAGTTGAGCTATAAAAAAAAAAAGATGGCTTCCGAAAGTTGCGTTTGCTGGTCAGTTTGTGTGTAAATGTACGTTTTTGAACAACATTTTCCACTTCTGATGTCATTTCTAGCGAGAAATTACTAACGTAGTAATTAAACATTTGTTTAGTTCTCAATAAAGCTCTCTCTATTTTGCTGTAGATCATTAAACTGTTACACTGCCTCAGAAGTCTGTCCGAAATCAGTTTCGTGAGGTGCCTTCATGCACAAACGCTACCTTACAAGTCATTGTCTGATAAGGCAGCGAGGCAACAAGTCAGCTGCCTAGGTTTTCGGACGCAGCCTATATCAGTTATATACCTAATCAAACACACCTGAACAGGCTAATCAGTGTCTTCAGGATTACTAGAAAGCTACATGCAGGTGAGTTTGATTAAGGTTGGAGCTAAACTCTGCAGGAAAGTGGACCTCGAGGGCCAGAGTTGAGAACCCCTGCCCTACACCATGCTAATAAATGATTGTGGTCTAAAACCAGGTCTTTCAGTTTCAATGGCCAACCCCTGTATTTGTAGTGTTTATTCTATGCATAATTTTTGACTTGATGTGTACATTGATGTTTCTTTCCTCTCAACGACACTGTCTTGACCAGTTGAGACATATTTTGAGGTATGGCTTAGTTTCCGCAAAAAAAATTCATGTTGATGTTGTGAGGTACTTTGTGAAAAAAGCCCAATAAATTCACCTTTCATCATATCATTGTATTCCTAAACCCTTACTTCACATGATGTATCATAGTTATGTTTTATTCAAGTAAATGATAAGTATTTGAGATATTGATGAGTTGTGAATGCAAGTTATCTTTTTGACTTAGCTTGAATTTGTGTGGAGATCACACTTTTTATAATTATATATAAGATTAAAATAATATATACATAAAACGTTCGAAAGTTTGGGGTCGGTAAGATTCTTTATGTGTTTGAACAACGTCTCTTCTATTCACCAAGGCTGCATTTATTTGATCAAAACTACAGTAAAATCTGTAATATTGTGACATTTAATTTCAATTTAAAATAACTGGTTTTTATTTGAATATATTGTAAAATGCAATGTATTTCTGTGATGCAAAGCTGAATTTTCAGCATCATTACTCCAGTCTTCAGTGTCACATGATCCATCAGAAATCATTCTAATATGCTCAAGAAACATTTCTGATTATTATCAATGTTGAAAAAAGTTGTGTTGCCTAATATTTTTGTGGAAATCGTTATTTATTTTATCTTTGATGAATAGAATGTTCAAAAGAACAGCATTTATTTGTAATAGAAATCTTTTGTAACAATATTAATGTATGTCACTTTTGATGGTTAATGCATACTTGCTGAATAAAAGTATTCATTTCTTTCAAAAAACAAACAAAATAACAGACAGCAAACTTTTGAACAGCAGTGTATTTTCTGCATTTACTAGTATCCCGGATCTAGATGACATATTATTAATATTCATTCTTTCATGCAAATATTTACTAGGCTCCAGTTTCTAGATATGATTCCACGTGACGCACCTGATCCAAGCTGTAGCGCTCAGGCGGTCGGTACTGCAGGATGCAGCGATGCGGGTGAGGCTCGTAGAAGGTGGAGGTGGCCACTAGTTGTGTAGCATGCTCCTTCTTCTGAGATGAGTTTGAGGAGCTGTCGGTGGCAGTCTGAAGGACAAAGGGGAAAAAACAGACAAACTCAGTCTCAAACGACCTAGAGATTGACATTTGAAAAATGAAAAACTATCCTCTCCTGAGAAACATCAGGATGAAAAAACAAGAGCTGAACACAGTACACGTACTGTCCAGGAAACTGCGGTCAGTCTTGTCAAAAAGACGAGACGACAATCCCGATCACAGACAGGTGTTTTACAGAGTAAATGCAGTTTTCCATGACATCATGGGCAAGTGGCATTGATTCACAGCTAAACATTAATACACCACACTCATATACTGCACATAAACACACATGCACACGTCAGTGCAGTCAATCCGACGTGACGTGGCTCAACTTCAGTGTGCAATTAAACAAAAAAATCAGGCCTCAGGCCGCAGGATCTGTAAAAACCTCTGAAGTCTCCCTGTTATTAGAGGAACTCAAAATGATTCCAGCATGCTGGGATATAGGCCATCACACACAAAACCAACAGCTCTGGTCCGTAACATCACCAGAGAGACCTACAGAACACCTCAGTGCTTGTTCTATGAACCAAAATCAAGATATTCTCTTCCTGCTGAGGTAAATAAAAATCATTCTGACGTGTACGACTGTATCTAATGTACAATATATTTTGTACTATAATGTAGCTATGAACATCTAGCTATGAAAAATGAGTAGTCGAACAGAAGGAAAAGGAGTGTAGATTTGCTCTATCATTGCCAGGTTGGAGTGAAACTGAGACTCTGAAACAGCCTGTCAGAAGAGGTCAATGGAAACGGCCACACGTCTACTTCAAACATATGAACAGAAATGCAGCTCTCTGTCTGGATGAGCTCCAGTGAAAAGTTTCCAGCCTGGTCGTTAAACACAAAACATTAGAATGGTGCAGAGAGACAGCTGCCTGCGGAGGTGGACCGAAAAGACAGACAGAACGACAGACAGACAGGCAGGCAGGGCGGCTGGGCGGATGGAAAGTGATTAGTGGCTGAGAGTCTGGACGTGATCCTTCCTTTGGCTGAACCGGATGCCTTCAACAACCACCTGCCAGGTGGAGTGCGAGCACACACACACACACACACACACACACTTACTTTGAGCTTTAAAAAGATGTATGTGGTTAGAAGAACATATGTCAAAAACCCTAAATTATGTTTTTTTTTGTTGCTGTCTGTTAGTTTTGAGACGCTAGTGTACAAAATTCACTTTTAGCAGATGAACACATTTCAAATACTGGAAAGTCTGGAACAAATATGTGACCCTGGACCACAAAACCAGTCATAAGTCGCATGGGTATTTTTGTGACAATAGCCAACAATACATTGTATGGGTCAAAATTATCGATTTTTCTTTTATGCCAAAAATCATTAGGATATTAAGATCATGTTCCATGAAGATATTTTGTAAATTTCCTACTGTAAATATATAAAAAAAATGTATTATTAGTAGTAATATGCATTGCTAAGGACTTCATTTGGACAACTTTTTTGCACTCTCAGATTCCAGATTTTCAAATAGTTGTATCTCGGCCAAATATTGTCCTATCCTAACAAACCATACATCAATGGAAAGCTTATTTACAAGCTTATTTCAATTTTTTTAAAAATTGACCCTTATGGCTGGTTTTGTGGTCCAGGGTCACATATATTGACGATTTATCTTGGATGTATGCAGTCTCTAATAAAAAGCGAAGAGTTCGTCTGAACATTTTTTATCAGGCTCCTATGTTTAGGTTCAGTAATTCCACTTGAATGGCAATGAAAAGGTTATTAGTCAGTTATTGCAATGCCTTATTTTCAAAAATGTCATTGTAGTCAATTCATTGGTATTTAACAAATTTAACGGTCTTTTGCTGCAAAGTCCATGTGTGCTTTTTTTGCAAAAACCTCCACCTCTTTGGACAACACGACATAGTAAACAGTTGCAAAATCATTAAAGATGCAACTAGAAACATTGCAAATGATGAAAGCAGAATTCAAAATGTAACGATGAAGAAACTGATCCACACAGTAGGGGGAACACTGTTGTGTTTACTTGCTACTCGCGAAATCCTGTCATTGCCACTGTAAGGATGGGCAAAACAAGGTAAAAACTTGCAGTGCGGCAATTGAAAGCCGGCTCATATGCACACCGTCATTCATCTTGAAATCGTATGATTCGATTCGCATCTTCTGATTGGTTTCTATGGACTTAGAAGATTTTGCTGACAAAGGGAAGTGGTGTTTAGCGGTTTCTTTGACTGTCATTTTTATCTATTTTAATTTATAAATAAATAAGCCAAATAAAAATGAGGAAGATAGCTGGTGCGACCCCTGACGGGAGTAGCTGAAAGCGAAAGAGAATTTATTTTGTTTTATTTCATATTAAATAAATATGGCAAAAAAATATGAGAATGATAAGCAAATAAGCAAAGAAGTTTTATTTGATGTTATTTTGCATTCATCAGTTTTCCAAACTGCTATGTAGGGGTGCAGAGATGCTGGAGCCCATCCCAGCATCTCGGGCTGTAGGCAGGGAAACATCCTGGACAGATGGTAAGTCCATCAAAGTGGTTTTATTTTATTTTAATGTCTTTTTAATGGGCTATGTTTAGTTTGTGTTAAAAAAAACTCCTGGTTTTGACTAGCAATAGCGGACTGCGCTCTTTGATATGTCTTGCCTAAACTCTCTCTTTTTAGGAAATATGTCAACACAGGAAAGAAAACTGTTCATCAAGCCATTCATGGGGTCTGTAGGATCACTGGGATCAGATGATGCCGTGCCACTCAAACTGAGTTTTTCCATGTTTGAGACTAAACTCCAGCTGTGCGAGAGGAACAAGGAGTCTCCGGTGGCTGGCCGTGCCCTTGCACCCTGGTCCAAGCTCTCTCTCTCTCTCTCTCTCTCTCTCTCGTTCTCTCTGTCCTAGTCCAGCCTGGCCGGGCCTTGGTTTCCCCTTTGTGTTCGTACAAAGACCTCAGAACTGCTGGCCAAAAATAATACAGGCGTCCCTCAAATCACTGCCAAGAGAGCCTGAGCCGACATGATTTAAAAATACGTTTAGGAGGGTAGCTGGGGCCGGACTGCTGGAGATAATTAAAAATACAGACCCTTTCAGATGTTTACACTGCAGGTCTAAAAAACACTGCTCCAAAGCACTCAAGCAGTATCATGCCGACATAGATATAAAAATAGTGAGCTGCCTACTGCCTAAATAAGCAGCTGTCTTCTAAGGCAGCATCCTAACCTAGATGTAAGCTACAGACTCGGGTATGCTGCATTTTCCACGTTCTGCTCTGTCTAGCACACAATTAAGTACAAGTCATTCAAAAAACACACTGTTGACCCTAAGAGTAGACTACGTAGTGTACCTTTTGTTTCTAACTCTCAATCAGTTGCAGCAGCAAGTACATTGGTCAATAAAGTGAGATTAAATGCATTAAAATATTTGTTTTATTTAACATATTTAATTATTGGATGTTTGCGTAGTATTCTGATTCTGACTTACAATTTCTCTCAACATGGGGACAAGAGATCTGTCAGTCAATAAATGGGGAAAAAAAAGTAACTTATTTGAAAAAGTAACTCGGATATTTTGTTGTAAATTTAAAAGTAATGCGTTACTTTACTAGTTACTTGAAAAAGTAATCTGATTACTTGTAATGCATTACCCCCCAAGCGTGCTTATGACACTGAATTTTCCATTATTTGTAAGAAGGGGGCGCTATTACGCATCTTCTGAATGAGTACAGAATCTCCTGATCAAAACACAGGCGAAGAAGACGCAAAACAAAACAAGCGATCGTATGTAAGCAGATGCATATGTAAAATAACGCGATCATCAACATTAAACAGCATATAAATCAAAGCTGCCTAATGTTACTGAATGAAATGTCGACCCTGGACGAGCTATAGGACTGTGAAAGCATTAGGGGTGTTAATGGACTCAATCTAGTCCATCTGTGTTTGATTATCAATCTGAATCAGATCTGGATGTAGTCTTTGACAAAAACGTGATTTTTTCAGCTTTTTGTTCAAAATGTTTTTTATGAAACTTACCCATATTCAAGTGTTGATAAAAAAGGAATGCATGAAGCTAGAATAAAAGTTTTTTTTTTTTTTTTTTAAAGCAGAGGGTCTGCTCTTTCTTTTGATATATTGCATGCTCAGATATTTATACAACAAAATAATCTATGGGCCATTACATTTTTGTGAAAATGATCAAAAACGCTGGCGCTGGCTGGCAACTTTTTAAAAAAACGCTGGCGGGGAAAGAGTTAAAAGCATAAAATATAGAAATGTATATTACACAAGACATTTTGTTTGCTTCCTCTGCCATATTAGACTTTTTCCCTTGACTTAATGCAATGCATTATGAAATGCAGCCTTCAAATTTAGCCAAAACTAGGTATCTTAATAGGCAACATAATCATGCAGCCTACCTTTTTGAACAGTTTTCATGACAGAAATAGGTTTAAAATGCTAAAATGCTGCCTACATAAGAAGTTCACAAGATTGATGTACAGATTTTGTAACAGAAACGAAGAACATAACAGAGAACACAAAATGGCATACTAAACTAAATAACTAACCCCCACCACAAAATCAACCGTCTTATCGAAAAGCTCTAAAATTGTGTGGCGTAGCGCAGATAACAAGAGAGTTCAAAGGCACATGTGGCCCAACTCTGATTCAAAGGCATACCTTCCCAGCAGCAGAGCCGATGCCGGCCTGTTAATGACGCGCAATCAGTGGCACAGTGGGGGAGGGCGGAAAGATAATGAGGGGGGAGTGGGGGAGCAAAACTTAAGGGGGACTGAAGTCTTTTGGGTAATTTCACAAATGGGCCCTCCTTCATTAAGTCTGAGGCTGGCCACCCTGTGGCACGAAACCACACTAGACCAATCCAAACTGGGCCGGCAGAACAGTCTGAGAAATAAACTGGCTATAACCGGACATACCATAATGTGGCCCCATAGGATTTACTGAGAAAGAACCAGCATGAAGAGCAAAAAAAATAGAAGCAGAGGTCAAAACCAGGCCCATACATAGACCAAAACTGAGTACAGGGGTCAGAAAAAGTAATGTAAGCCTTTAAAAACATATGGGAAGGACCAATTACTACATAAGCAACAACAAAGGCGGAATTTGTATTGAGACGGTATTGAAAAAAAGCAATCTTTGTGGGGAGGTTACTTGGGCGTTGCAAGATGGTTGCTAATGTGTTCTGAGTGTTTTTAGCATATTTCTATCTGGTTATTATAGGGTTTTCTGGGTTGTTGCGAGCCCACTCCTAAGTGTCTAAGACAGGGGTGCCCAATTCTGTTCCTGGAGATCTACCTACTTGCAGAGTTTAGATCTAACCCTGATCCAAGACACCTGTCTGTAATTATCAAGTGGTCCTGATCCAGATCTTAATTAGCTGGTTCAGTTGTGTTTGATCAGGGTTGGAGCTGAACTTTGCAGGAAGGTAGATCTCCAGGAACAGGATTGGGTACGCCTGGTCTAATGGTGCTTTTCCACTGCGTGATACGACTCGGCACGGCACGACTCGGCTCGTTGTACTTTGGCTTTTCCACTGCAGTTTAGTAATGCTTCTAAATGGGTGGGATTATAGACTGATAGCTATAGTTGCACTGCCACCTCGTCTACTGACCACGATACAGCCATTTCTTTGTTCAAGTTGTGTGCAACGGTCGTTTAAAGCAAGTAATTTAAAAAAGTTGTGCGAATAAATGATACTGCGGTGGCTGTTGCTGACTATTTAAATATAGCAGATTTGGTGTCTCGTGTCACAAATCCAATGACGCTGATAGTGACAATTCTCTCTGTACCAACCCGAGGTGGTACTAAAAAAAGTACCAGGTATTAGATACTGAAGCCCAAAAGTGAGCCGTACCGACCCGTACCATGCAGTGGAAAAGCGCCAGAGTTCTCTAACCATGCACACTTTTCTAACCAGACTTGTCTAACCATGCGCCTTGAATTTTTTCGCACCAATACGTTTGTCCAGAAGGTGGCTAGACTGGCTTGTTTAACAGTCAAAATTGAAACAAATGAGAAGGCAGAAAAAACAATAAACTACTGGACACCTCGACAACGATGCCTGAGCTGATGAACGCTTGTGTGAAGGGGTTCAGTTACCCGCAACTCCAGGTTAAACGAGTACAAAGACATTTTAATCTGTCATAACTTCGGGAGAGAAATAGCGCAATAATGGACAAGGATGACTATCTTGAGGCCATGTATCAAGCGCTTGTTTTCGAGCATGCTATCACATGGAGTATACTTTGAAAGTCTATGAGTTTCACCATGTGCATATGCTAACCATTTGCATCGAGTACTTTAGGCTTTAGTTTTAGACACTTCTAATAGCTGAGCAACATGTTTTGAGGTGCTGCATGCTTTACAGGTTAGCAGTTAACATTGTAGGTCTGAGCATAGTTGGACTTGCTGTGCATCAAAAGCTTTCCTGCTGCTCAGGTCAACCGCAGCAATCAGATTTGATCGCACCAAATGCCCGCCATCGCTAAACGTGTGTGCGGTCAGCGTGTGCTCAACGTGCATGACTGATGCTATCTGGAAATTGTTTTATATTCTGTATAGAACTCCAAACCACTGACAACAAGGTTTTTATGGTGTTTTCAGCTATAATTCCTCAATAAGACAATCCAGGGAGTGAAAAATGTGCTGGAACTAATTGGGTTCCCATTCAAATTGCCTGTAATTAGCCACCTTGAGCCTGAGGCAGGCGGCCCGGAGGTTGGAAGGGCACCGGTACCTTTTCCACTGCTGTGATTAGTGCTGAGAGCCTTTACGTACACATACTCCACATGCAGATGCCCAATGCTGCTAAGGACCGGAGAGGATAACAGAATAAAGGTTCTCTACCTCTTGCATAAAGAAGCATTGATTCTTTCCACCTCATTTTTTCCCCTCTTCCCAGAACTGTTAGTCTTCCACATCCCACTTCCTCTGAGCATCCTCCAGGGCCCTGGCTGTGAGCTCTCTATACAGCAAAGCCTTATCCTGCCTGACTGCTGCACAGGAAGTTGTTTTTTGTCATTTATATATTTCCTCCCAACACACACACACACACACACTACACAGCCCAAATTACCAGAAACTCTACCTTACTCTATTAAAGTATAGAGTAAAGTGTGTATTCATGCAATATGTAAATCAGATACACACCTGAAACAAGGAAGTCATACTAAGCTCAAATATATCCAAATAATGGGATTGTTCAACTAAAATTTTAAATGACTACACTATAAGTCATACTACATCTTTATGAGCAGACTTATTCACTGAAAATCATGTCTTGACAATCTTGCTAGACAAGACGGCTTGGACATTCGGTTATAAATATCTCCTGTGTGCTCTACAGAAGAAAGCCAGTCATACCAGTGTTATTTTAGTATCATTTATATACTGTTCTAGTTGTTGTTAATATTTTGAATTAATATGGTCTGATTGAAGTTAAGTTTAAATTGTAGCAATGTTGTTGTGTTCTTGTCATTTTTATTAGATTTGTCTATATAGTTTTTACTAAGTTTACTGAGGGTGCTTTCACTAGCACTTTTGGTGTGCATCCCATGTTTGATTGACATCAGAGTTTGGTTCGTTTGGATGATGTGAACACTGTTCTTCGAACTTGGGTGCGCATCCATGAACCGTACCCGAGTCCGCCTTTAAACATTTAAACATTGATCAGCGAACATAAACAAAAGCGATGATGATAGTGTAAATTAAAAGTTTTCTGTCTAATTCTGTTTAATATATCCAATATTCAAAATATACTGTGGTTTTGCTGGTAAAATAAAATGAATACATATCTTATGACATTTAATGTTGTATTATATATGTGCAGTATATATGCAATACTGTGTATTATATATGTATGTCTTGTTAAATTGGTGCATAAATAAATCAAAATAATTAATGTATTGAAAAATCTTGATTTTTAAAAAAATTGATTTTTACTTTAATTTACTTCTAAAGTTTAGAATCTGCTTGGTTACACTGGCAGTTTGGTTGAAATGACTGTAAAAAGAAAACATTGGTTTAAAATATGTATTATGTAAAAATGTCATTTCTGATCAGTTGTAGATTGAGGTGCTGTGGGCACAAGCATCTCAAAACCATGCGTCTCAGAGCACATAAAAGACACACCCTGCTAAATGCCCAGCATTCAGAGACGCGAGTCCTTTCCCTGATCTGAATGAGCTAAAACGAGCTGAGGTTAAGTATAGGTTAGCTCACGAGGAACCATCAGGAGGAATGTACATCCCAGCAAAGGAACAACTCCCCTCGACATAATCGCCCCGAGCTGTAAATCCAGACCCGCATTTCTGCTGTCTGCGGCCACTTGCCTCACACGGCAATATATGGAAAGGTCATCAACACCAGCCCCCAACCCAACAACTGCGCCAACGACCTCACGTGGAAGTGTGCATCCACTCGCTTTCGAGCGGGTCTGACAGCCGCAGAATGTGTGTGTCCTGCAAAACAGGTAGGTTTTAAAAAGAACTGGAGCACGGCAGTAAATCTTGTTCTGTTTTTTCTGAATGCAGGGAGGGACGCATCCAACAGCATAAGAAGAGCATAAATTCCAGGACGGAAAGAAGTGTTGGATTAAGTTTCCTTTCAAGCTCAGGGTCCTTGGCTTAGCAGTCTACCCTTTTGGCCTGAAAGCGAGACAGACAGCGAGTGAAAAAGGAGCCATGAGGCTTCCCCTGTGCGTGCCCCCCTCCTTCCACACAGGGCGGCAGTAAATCAGGATGGCAGTTAGCTAGGAAGCAGCTGCTAATGATAGTTTTACTGGGGAGAGCAGGAAGTCATCTCCTGACCCAGCCTGCTGCTCCTGGTCTCCTGTGACTGTGACAGTAAGTGGGCAAAAGCCAAGCGTCAGAACAGCCTACTCAGAAATGGCCACAGGAAACCTGTCTGCGCTGCTATCACATCCACCATCTTCAAAAAACAAAGGCCTGTCTCTTCCACAGTGGGAAAAAATATCACAAGGACTTTCTTTTCTGGGACGCTTCACACACACTCAAAGCTGAATGGAAGAGGAAGTTACTAAATATTACTTTTAAAATGTATATGTCCTCAGTGCACAATAGCGTGAAACAACACGCACCGCCGATATGTTTGGGTGAGCAAACAGGAAACGTGAAGAACATGTCTGGCTCATACAGAGACACGTACATGACTTGAGGTGAAGAAAATACAATATCGCGTTCATTCCCACGCCACATTAATTTGTTCCCTCATTTTAGTTCAATCATGGCCACGTTGTAATAATTCGTTCCCTCAATTTTGTTCAATCGTAAATTTAACTAAATTAAAGCAAGGGAACAAATTAGTACAATCTGCCCACAATTTAACTAAATACATGAAAAAAAATCTGAATAAATTTAAATATGTTGCCACAAATGAATACATTTCTGCATGTCTTGTGCGGGGCTTTGTAATATTTCACTCCAAAATCAAAAGAAAGAAATAAGAAATTTTATTTATCTGAAAGAGAAGGAAGCCTGAAAACCATTTTTTTTTATCACATTTAACACTTTTGCCCCCAAATCTTATTACAGTAATGCAATAAATCTCATTCTCATTACTGTAATGCTGTAAAAAAAATATTGTATTACTATAATGAGAATATAACTAGAATAATGGGAATTATCCAACATTTAACATAAAAAATGTCTGGACACATTATGATAATAGGAATATGATAAAAATTATAATTATGATAGGAATATGAGGAACAAAATCAAATGTAATAAAAAAAAATCCTACTTTTTTCCATTGATTTCTGGTTGTCCTGGGAATTTTCTTTTTTTTTTTGAGATTCAACTACTTGCATGTTGGACAGTATGACGTGGACGGTTAATACAGAAATGATGCATTAAAGTGTCATGAAAACCATATGACAACAACCTCACAAAAATCTTATTATTACTAACAACTATCATGTTTGCTAAATTATTTTTTTAGAAAAAAGCTCTTACTGTGAACACATCATCATCTCCAAGTTCAGCCTCATTTTGGAGTGTTGAAGAGGAAGTTGTGGAACCTAAAATAAAACACACAAACAGGAGACATGAGCATATCCTGTCAGTTAATGGTGGTATTTGAGGTTGGAGAGAGAAAGAAACTGACAAGAAGACAGCGAAAGATTGATTGATGGATGAAACACAACTCCAGCCAGATGTCCTAGAGCATATCACTGATAGCCTCTCTACCCTTAACACAGGTGGTTGTAGTTAATTCAAAGTCTTGCAGCACATTTAAGACTATGCTATAAGCATTTGCATTTGTTGCAAGATATTGGATTTTTGCCGATATCCGATATGCCGATATTTTTCAATTCATTTTGGCCGATACGATACACATTTATTTTTTCCCTTTGTTTGGAAACAACACCATTTTGAGCAAAAAAACATTTTTTTTCATTCTGGTTTCAGATTTCTGAGGTCTCCTTAGTAAAAAGATACTTGTTAAAGATAAATAAATGTTAATAAAGTTCTTTTTATAATAAGAGTATATTAAAAGCTCTGAAAAAAAACAATAATAAAGTCAGTAATTTCCCCCCCCTGACAGATGCAGTTGTAACCTAAATATTTTATTTTTGGATTTAACGTTTGTGCACATGACGTGGGGGTGGCATGACATCAGTTGATGCTGTCTTTAGCTTCAAATAAAAAAAATTCTACAATTATTTTAGAGCTCCTTAGATTATTTTTCATCATCCATTTCATAAAATTTAATTATAGATTAATAAACTATATAAAAGTATTTAATTTACAAGTGTCATGCTTGTGATTTATGACATCATTACTGCTTTATTTATTCAGAAAAAGAAGTAACTTCAAGTTATTTGTGTATTCTACTTTTCATTTTATTACTATAACAACAGCGCCCCCACTAAATATATATAACATTCTAGCGGGCGGGCACTAGGACCTGGAGGAGGCTTCTGCTGCTGTGGAGGGAGGCTGCTGCGCCTGCACGCGCTAGAGAGTGGGGAGTAACTGTTGACGGTCACGTCCTTCTGTACACGCATTCACAAATTCAAGGCATCATTTAAAAACTGTCAATATAAATCACCGTATTTGCTTGTTTTTGCTTGTTGACATACAAGTTCACTTTAAGAATGACCACACTGCTGACATGATCTTATCGCTATAGCACTCCTTGCACATGTGAGTTATTGCAGGCGCATATCAACACGTTATCATATCGGCAAGGCATATCGGCATAATTTTTTCATATCGACCGATGACGATTTTTATATTTTAAGTGTTTATCGGCCGATTCCGATGTCGTACCGATAACATTGTGCATCCCTACAAAAGAGTAAAAGTGGTTTGGTAGTATGCTGTTGTGAACATCTCTGTTTCTTTTAAATATTAATTTTTGTTGTTTTGGATAAGCAATGCTTTTTTGTTGTTTTTCTAGCTAATACAACAGTGGTCTTAGACTTCATACTGACACCTACTGGTGTGGATGCAGCATAACACACAAGTTTATCATTTACTGATGCAATTGCGGACATACCCTATTCACTGACATATTTGTCACCCATGATTTATTTATTCCACAGCCAAAAGCGTCTAATAGTAAGAGTGAAACTGACATAAAATGAATAGTCAGCAGGTCATGTGATCTCAACATGGCTGCCACCATGAGGGGAGACCCCTCTTATATGACTAGAGTCTTTATCTTATGTGAGTGTATAGCATTTTAACTCTTTCCCCACCATTGACGGAATTTTCGACATTTATGAGACAACGCTTCCCCGTCATTGACGGAATTTTCCAGCTTTCCGTGTTTTCACTGTTATACAGTAGGGGACACTATTACACATCTTCTAAAAGAGTACAGAATCTCTGGATTAAAACACAGGAAAAAAGAAACAGAAACAAGCAATAGCATATGTAAGCAGATGCTTATGTAAAATAACGCGATTATCAACATTAAACAGCATATAAATCAAAACTGCCTAATGTTACTGAATGAAATGTCGACCCAGGACGAGCTATAGGACTGTGCAAGTTTAGGGGCTGTCGATGGACTCGATCTACACCATCTGTGTTTTGATCACCATTCTGAATCCCATCCGTACATATTCTTTACAAAAACATGATTTTCTCAGCTTGTTGCTCAAAATGTTGCTTTTTTATGTAACTTACCTACATTCAAGTGTTGATAAAAAAATAATTCATTAAGCTAGAATAAAACAGGTTTTTTTGTTTAAAAGTAGAGTTCTTATGTTCTTTATTTTGATATATTGCATGTTCAGATATTCATATAATCAACTAAATATTCTGGGGGCCATCAAACTTTTGTAGCAACTTTTAAAAAAAACAATGGCGGGGAAAGAGTTAAAAGCTACTTTTCCAAGAGTACTTAACATTTGTTTATGTATAAAACTTTTTTGTGGAGTAGAAAAAAATATTTAGTGCACTTTTAAGCCTGGATACATGCAAGTGTTTTCTACTTTCAATGTTCTCACCCTCCGTTATGTCCTCCATGGCTTTCCGCACACCTCTGTCAAAGGCACGGGCATCGGCGGGGCTCTGGAACGTCAAGCCGCATTTTTTGTTTTCGACCTTCCAGTGGTGAAATGTGGGCGTGGCCTTCGTGTAGATCAGATCCTTCCTCACGAAACATTCCAAAATCACCTGCCAGCCAAAACAAGTGAGACATATCTGAGACTGAGCCCACAGCCTTCTGCTGCTGCTGCTGCACTGCTAGAGGTCATTGCCTGAGAAAAGTCTTGCAAATCACATAACAAATGGATTTGTAACCAGATTTGTCTTAGAAAAGAACCCAGCATGCAAAACTCCCCAGGTTGTAAATCAGCTTGATTTCCTAGAAGCCCCTGGGGAGGAAGACTATGAATATTCGTGCCACACCTGCTTGTCTTTGAGCCGCTCGCCATGGATGAGGAAGTCGCTATGGCCGGTCAGCTCAGCAGGCATCACCTTACAGACGCCCACCCTGCTGAGGCCCCCACCTTCCTGTGCCAGCCATCCCCCACTCGAGTCATCTCGGGTCATGACCACCGCTTTAACGCGCACAATGTAACTGTCACTGAGAAAGAGAGAGAAAGAGAAAGACACATGAATGGGACGTAATCCAAATGAGGGATTAGCTGATTGAAAATCATTTAAATGCTAAATGTCTTTGATTTAAATTTCAGTAGCATCCCTAGTGAAAAAAACCTACACCAGAATGTATTTAAAAAACATTTATTTGATACTAAATATACTACAAATCCATTAACACATTTACTGACATATCGCTTGAGACTTACTGATATAAATATTATAATTTAACTTTATTTGGAGTACTTTTTTATTGCACAATGCACATTTCGTAATATTAAGCCTAAAATGTGTTTTAATATCACTATTAGTAAGGATAGTATGATCACTGTATAATATCAGTCTTTAAATGCAAGATATTTAAAGTGTACCTAAAATATGCTTGCAATAGTTCCACTTTAGCACTATCAAATATACTTAAGTTATCTTTAGTTGAACTTCAGCACTATTTCTAGATAACTAAAGTGCATTACGTACAAAATTAGTTTCCAATTTAGCAGACTTTAAGTATAAATATTCACGGTAGTCCCCGTGGTGGCATTAAATATTGTAGTAAACATTCTGGGAAATATTGTCTTTATGAACTTATGTTGGATTTAATATTCTTTTTTATGCTCATTAAATTTTAACTAGGTTTTTACTGTATTTTACTTGTTCTTATATATACTTATTCATTTTAAAATGTAATTTATTCCTGTGATGCAAATCATAACTCCAGTGTCACATGATCCTTCAGAAATCATTTTAATATGCTGATTTGCTTTTTAAGAAACATTTCTTAATATATTTCTTTGATGAATAGAAAGTTCAAAAGCAATTATTTGAAACTGAAATCTTTTGTAACATTCTATACAGTTTTTACACTTTTAATCAATTTAATGCTTCCTTTCTGAATAAAAGTATTAATTTCTTAAAAACAAAATCTTATGGAGACCAAACTTTTGAATGGTAGTGTAATTTCAATAAATACATTGATTTATTGATTTGATCATAATCATTAAAACACATTTTATTTCAATAAATAAAAAAAGAGAAAGACACATGAATGGGACGTAATCCAAAATAGGGATTAGCTAATATTTGCAACAAATTTTGTCATAAAAAATGACTGTGAAAATCATGATGATTTGCTAAATGTCTTTGATTCAAATTTCAGTAGCATCCCTAGTGAAAAAACTATATCACTATATAATATAATATATAATAAAAACTATATAATAACTATATCAGAATGTATTTAAAATACATTTATTTCATACTAAGTATACTACAAATCCAAATCCACATTTACTGACATATCGCTTGAGACTTGAGACTGATATAAATATTATAATTCAACTTTATTTGGATATTACTTTTGAATGGTAGTGTATTTCAATAAATACATTGATTTATTGATTTTATCATAATAATTAAAACACATTTTACTTCAATAAATAAAATATTTTATTTTAGCCATATCCTAGCCCAGCCATATTCTAAATCCAGCTGTGTATTTTCCATTCATCTGCGGCTTTACACAGTGATGTCAGACATAGCAGTGGGGAAATCAAGCATCAACACCTTAGGCCAAACCAAGGCGGCCTGTCAGTATGAAATTCACAATATTCACAGCGTTACCCACAGCCAGAGGGCAAGGCGGCAAAATTAAAACCAAATTTAAAACGTCATCCCAAGAGGCATCTGCACTCACTGTGAGGGTCCAGAGCTCAAGCCAGGTATACTTTCAAACTAACTCAAGCGTTCTTCCCCTGTAATGCCGTGAAAGTCAGCAGTCAGCCTTATATGGTAACCTGAACTGGCGTGTTTAATAATTAACCAGAGAAGGAGAGCGGACGGGTGAGGAGGTGAGGGCACGTCTCAAGACCAGAGAGCAACTAAATCAATAGACTGAGCCAGAGGAAGGAAACGGTCTTATGTACGTGTGAATGCTCACAATCTACATTAAGACCTCAAACGTCTGACTCACAAATAACCAGGAGGAAAGAAAACAAACTTGTTAATATCTCAGTTGTTTCCCACCAGATAGTAGTGAGATTAAATGGAGAGCAAATGAAGATTTCTCTGATTCTTCTTCATGTAAGAAATAACCCTAGAAATCTCATGTGTCTCCTCTAGAATTTCAGAAGAGATCTCAACGATGTCTCAAACTGTGCTCAGACAGATATAGGCAGGAGGAAATGACTGGGAGAAACCACAACACTCAATATAGTAAAGGAAGTCCCACCTATCAGATAAAAGAGCCAGCTGCTTTTTTGGTAAAGGCAGTATGTGTTTTAGAAGGACCTGAAAAATGTTGTCAGCTAAAGAAGCAAACTGTATGATACCATTTTTATCAGATAATATTAGTGATTTGCCATGTTATTGAAACGCAGGATTAGCCAAAAGTTTGGAATAATGGAGCACCAAGACTGCATTTATTGGATCACAAATACAGTAATATTGTGAAATATTATTACAATTTAAAATAACAGTAAAGCTGAATTTTCAGCATTATAACTCCAGTCTTCAGTGTCACATGATCCTTCAGAAATCATTCTAATGTGCTGATTTGATGATCAAGAAATATTTCTGAATATTATCAATGATGAAAGCAGTTTTTGCTGCTTAATATTTTTTGTGGAAATCATGATATATTTATTTTCAGGATTATTTGATAAATAGAAAGTTTAAAAGAACAGCATTTATTTGAAATAGAAATGTTTTGTAAAATTAAACTTAAAGGTTCAGTGTGTAGTATTTATGAGGATCTATTGACAGAAATGCAATATAATATACATAACTATGTTTTCAGTGGTGTATAAAGAACTTATTTAATGTACCGTTATGTTTTTATTACCTTAGAATGAGCCATTTCTATCTATATACACCGCTGGTCGCCTTACAGTGAAGTCACCATTTTGTGCCGTCATGTTTCTACAGTAGCCCTAAACGGACAAACTTCTCTACAGAGCGCTAGCTACTCTCTGCTCTCTCCGACGATGACATTTTTGTCCTGTGTCGGCCACCGTAGCTTCTCTATGTGCTCAGAAAGGAATGGGTGAGCTTTGGGAAGTGTAATTCACAACCTCACCGCTAGATGCCGCTAAAAATTACACACTGCACCTTTAATGCTTTCTTGCTGAACAAAAGTATTAATTGCTTTTTTAAATATTTTTTTTTTTTAATGATATCTTACTCGCGCCAAACTTTTGAATGGTAGTCTTCCAAAATGTGTTTTTGTCTTTCTTGTCTAAAAGAGTTTATAATTCAGACCTGTTGGGATGGTTTTTGTGGGAAATTGCGTACATGTGCGTGTCTCGTCATAACCATAAATAGAGAAAAGTTGCTCCGGCTACTTTGACACTATGGTGTGGGAGTGGCATAGGTTAGTTGTCACAACGAGCTACAAATGTTCCTCTGGGATGTGAAGTCCCTTTGAAGAGCATCTAGATCAATCGGAGATTCTGTCTAATGAAAGAGAATTCAACAGGATCTACAAAACATGTCATGGCACACAGACCACAGCAGCCATATGAGCAGGTATTACGATCATCCATTTGTAATTATTACACACAGTGACTGGCCCAGGGCCTGCGTAGATGTGGCTCCTCTAGTGGAAAGAAATAGAGAAATGCTGTCTGTGGGATTAGAATTAATGAGGGAGGAAGCCCTGTGGGAGCAGCACCGTCTAATGTACTTACACTTAGAGAGCCAGGCCAGGGGATTGTCTCTATGCCAGAGTCATTCAATATCAGCAGCTAATTAAAATCAAATCAAATGTAACTCCTCATAAAACTAGGTGTTTTTCATAATTGAACGAGCGGAGGGCTGGTGATTCCTCTCTAAGCTGCAGCTGTCGGTGTGATTCACACCACACGTCCGTCATGTCCCGTCAATGTCTGGGGTACTGGGGTCCAAAAGGTGTATGTGTGTATATATATTAGTATTTTTGTTTTTTTAGATTTTAGTATTATTTATATACTATTATAGTTATTTATTAATATTTTGAATTAGCGGCTTTATTTGATTTCAGATTAATTTTAATTTGTATGTTTATGTGCTTTTGTTATTTTTATTATTTAAAAAAAATCTATTTAGATTTTTTAGATTTTAGATCTATTTTTCTTTTTTAGTAATTTCTTTCAGTTTCAGCCATTTTAGTAATACTAAACATTTATTTCACTTAGTTGCCAAAACAAAATTTCTAATCCCCATTTAAGTTTTCTAATCTTTGTCTAATATTTGTATTTTATTTTATATATATGTATATATATATATATATAGTGCTGTCAAATCGATTCATTGTGATTAATCGCATCCAAAATAAAAGTTTGTGTTTACATGTGTGTGTACTGTGTATGATTATGTATATATAAATACACACACATGCAAATATTTCTTAAATATATACATGTATGCGTGTGTATTCAAATATACATAATAATTATACACAGTACACACACATGTAAACACAAACTTTTATTTTGGATGCGATTAATCACAATGAATCGATTTGACAGCACTATATATATATATATATTAAATTAAGCTTTTTTATGACAATTAAGCACATTCTAAAATACAATTTATATATATATATATTTGGGATTAAATGAGACCTAGAAATGTAGCGAAATGTACTAATTAAATTTAGCAAATTACATATTTTGCACAATATTTAATGAAAACCCAGAAAAATTATTAAAGCCAGAAAATAAATGTTTATTATCAAGGCTGTAAGTTTTGGAGCAAACATAAAGGGAAACTACCAAGTCTGTTATGCCAAAATACCAGTCAATGCTAGTCAATGTCAGTCAATTAGTTCACCGGCGGATATATTTGATTAAAAGCAATGCTAATATTACCGATAAGCTCTCTCACGACGGATCTAAAAGAGGACGCATGATAAAACCTGGATGTTAAATGCAGAAAGGCGAGTGAAAATGTCACTGAAGTATGTGTGAGTGTTTATGTCTGTGTGTGTGAAAGAGTGAGTCATTCTATCCATCTGTGATGTGGAAATTTACAAAAAACAGTCCTCGCTTTTCTCTCGTACAATTTGAAAGATCGCACCCCTTTGCACTCCGGTGAGTGCAGGACACACGAGGGTAAAGGGGTGAGAGATATATTACAAACGGAAGAACAAATAGGACTGATTGACAATCTGAACATGTCCACTCATTTTATGCTAAAGCATTACCTCTTAAGACACTGAATTCTTCCCTTACATTTCGAACACACTCTTATTAGTCACTGAATGTAATGTCTGATTAAAATTAGAGACTGCGGTTTCCTTCCTGTGATGTCATTGTTGCTTCCTGTTGTTTATTTCCTTTGTCCTTCCAAGGACACTAGACATTTATAACAGAAGACTTTTATCTTTATGGCATTTTAAGTCATCAACATATTTTAGAATTCCTTGCATTCTTTATTTGAACAAAGACATCAAAATCACACTACAGTATACTGAACAAAGAATCGGAACAATAAAATATTCCTGTACTGTTTGAGCAATGGATTTCTATGATATCTTGATCATTGTATTCACGTTCATTTGGTTCAGATAAAACTGAACCCGCTTTTAATGCCATTTGCTGGACATTTCACATGTGAAAGTGCAAGAAGCAATGAAATATAATTTTGCAGAAATGTCGCCACAGACACGTTTTTCCAACGAGCCTGGGTTGGGTTTGGAACAACGTGAGGGTGAGTAAACAATGACAAAATGTTCATTTTCATTTCAGATGTTATCAGACTGTTTTTTGCCTGCATAAGTTTTTTCTAAGAGCAATAACTAGTAGGGGTGTGACGAGACCCTCATGTCACGATTCGATACAGAACTCACGATACGATATTATTGCGATACTCAAAGACATATGGTAAAAGGTTAACAAAAATGTACTGTTAATTAAAATGCTAAATCTGGTATTACATTGGGGGTGGAAATGAATAGGCTTGGACTTGGTGCTGGTAATAAAATGCACAGAATAAAAATATTCATGATTCTGAAGCTGAAAATACAGAATTATTTTATACGAATATGCAATCTGTCACTTACTAGATATATTTAAAATAATATATGCCACTTTTGTGTATGACACTTATCAGAACCCACAAATATTCCATTATTATACATTATATTCAACATTATACACCGATCAGGCATAAAATTATGACCACCTTCCTAATATTGTGTTGGTGGTTCTGTGGTGGATAGGGGTCAGCATCGGCACCCTGACTGGTCTGCGGCTATGCAGCCCCATACACAACAAACTGCGATGTCTGTTTGATCGGACCACACGGGCCTGCCTTCGCTCCCCACGTGCATCAATGAGCCTTGGCCACCCATGACCCTGTCGCCGGTTCACCACTGTTCCTTCCTTGGACCACTTTAGATAGATACTGACCACTGCAGACCGGGAACACCCCACAAGAGCTGCAGTTTTGGAGATGCTCTGACCCAGTCGTCTAGCCATCACAATTTGGCCCTTGTCAAACTCTCTCAAATCCTTACGTTTGCCCATTTTTCCTGCTTCTAACACATCAACTTTGAGGACAAAATGTTCACTTGCTGCCTAATATATCCCACCCACTAACAGGTGCCGTGATGAAGAGATAATCAGTGTTATTCACTTCACCTGTCACCTGATTGGTCTATATAGTAGTTTAATGTAGTACTGACACTTAAACTCTGTACACTTGAATTTTTTCTCACACAGCAATTTTCATTTTGGGTGAACTATAACAATACAGATTTTCACTATCCACGATACATATTGTTGCATTTTTGTATTGCGATATATTGTTACACCCCTAATAACTAGTCAATGAAACAAAGCAAGAATGAAAACTACACAAATTTATAGTCGCAACAAAATTTCCATGACCGTGGAAACCCAAACTATAACTTGCATAATTTAAATGCTTCTGCAGTTTTCACTCCAATCATCCAATGCAGTTGTTTTAGTTAGCTGGTCATCTTTTCCAAGTAAATAACTGAGAATATTTAACATGTCTCTTTAGCATGCTGGGACATCTACCATCTGGCTTCTCAGGGGAAAAAATAGGGTCATAGAATTACAGGCATTTAACAGACATAATGTGAAGCGTGTGCGTACACACACATACTTGAACACACACACACACAACAGAATGTACGAAGGCGGCGAAAGCCACGACTCCCTCTGCTCGCTGCCGTCCCAGGCTGGAAGGTGTCTCAGTGCGGCCTCTCTCCCATCTGTGCGGCAGTGGGCGTGAGGCCAGCGTCACACCCCACCGTAACCAGCCAAGAAACAACTCGCCGAGTGCCACACAGGTGACACTCCATCAACTGCAACACAACCATCCTTCTTATTCCATCTCCATTCAAACGTGTCACACATGCTCATTCAATTGTTATGGTCCTTTAGAAGGAATCATAACGGAGAAAAAATGGTAACACTTTGTTTTACAGTGTCCTTGTTATACAAATTATGCATAATTATACGCAACTAGCCCTAAACCAAGCCTAATCCTAACCCTATAGTAAGTACATGTAGTTAATTAATATTACTCAGTACTTAAATGTATAATTACACTGTAACAGGGACACCTTAAAATAACATGTAAGCAAATAAATAAATAAGAAAAGCAACAACCCCCATCCTGCGGCCTGCACTCACCCATGAACACAAGTGTACAACTTGTATTGACTAACAACAAAAAAGACGAAGTGAAGATGTGTGCAGTTCAATCATGGCAAACTCACAGGGTAACATGGCTAAATAAAGGTACTGTTAAATACTGTTTCATCAACACTGATATCATTTGCATTGCTAGACCCTATTTAGGGTGTTTCAAACCCTCCTGTTTTTCAGGGATTAATATCTTAAAGGGATAGTTCACCCAAAAATTTAAATTCTGTTAACATTTTCTCACTCTCATGTTGTTCCAAACCCATAAGACTTTTGTTCATCTTCGAAAACACAAATGAAGAGATTTTTTTTAATGAAACCTGACAGATTCATGTCCCTCTATTGAAAGTCCACACAATCAAAACTTTGATGCTTTAAAATGGTCCTATTATGCCCCTTTTTGTAAAATAAGTCTCTGATGTCCCCAGAGTGTGTATGTGAAGTTCTAGTTCAAAATACCCCACAGATAATTTTTTATAGCATGTTAAAATTGTCACTTTTTGAGGGTGAGGAAAAATGCGCCGTTTTTCTGTGTCCCTTTAAATGCAAATGAGCTGTTGCTCCCAGCCCCCTTTCTAGAAGAGGGCGGAGCTTCAAGAGCTTGTGTTAGCAGCTCCGATTACCTCACGGTTCAGCCTTTTATGTTCAAACTGGAGTCGGACAATGATGGAGAGACTCAAGAAGAAGTCACAACATGTAGAATGAGACAGGACATTTCTGAATGGTTATTTGATGAAGTTATGTAGCTGATGTTGAGTTAACTATCTTCAAGTCATTGATTAGCATATTCTGTCATGATAATCTATAAATCGCTCGTGTGGGAACTGTTGTAAGATCCTTCAGAGCCAGAGAATATACGCTGCATGAAGACAGAACAGGTATAGTTTAGTTTAATTACAGTTATAACTTATGTTGTCATCTTGCTTTTATGACATGCTATTGCATTTGTGTTACGTACTGCATTGCAATAAATGCGAAAAGACGGATGTGACAGCTTGAGCAGACTCCTAAATGTGCTCGACTACAACAACTCTTCCTCTTCTCAGCATGGCCTCACCGTGTTCCCGGGGGCGGGGTTTATGTAAATTTTAGTGAATAAGCTTGTTGTAGTCCCTATCAGCCATTTGTTGTAGTCCTTAAAAAGCGATTTCTTTAAAATAAAATATCTCCCTTTGCTTTGAACTTTGAGTGTCGTAACTGCAGATTATACTCAAACTTTGTTTATGCTCAAACAGCAACATGACACACTAACTAAAGTTAAAAAAGTGAAATCATGATCAACCACCCCTTTAAAAAGTTCATAAAGACAAATGGTAAACAGAAACTCAACCGTATGCTTGACGCATGAGAACAAACTTCATTTGTTCTTGAGGAAACTCAAACATGCTTGTGTGACATGCAAGAACAAACCTCACTGGTTCTTGTGCATATCTGATGTGCTCTATGCTGATTAATGTGCATTGATCGATGTTTATACAACAGTTCTTTCTGGTTCTCGAATCTGATTGGCTGAGAGCCTTTTCCGACCTTGCGATATTCTCCTAGTATCAGCACTGGTATCGTTTCACCGAATTTGCCGCTGACTCTTACTGTAGATAGTGGTTAAACATGAGATACAATTCATTTGGGGTACTCATTGGGGATTTCCTTTAATTCATTGGGGATTTCCTTTGTGCCATCAAACTGTTGTATAAACGCAATATCACACTCGTAGCAGTGCAATATGGAATATGCATTATGCAATATATATCAGCACGCTGTGATTACCTACTGCACTTGGCCAATCACAGCCGTGCTTAAATACAGCCATATCGCACTGATACGAGTGTGATATTGCTCATTTATATGTAAATAAAAGCCTAAATGAAATCTGTTCATCATGTAAAGCGATTATGCCGCTCATATACACTTTTTGAAGCATCTACATTTTGATTGCATTGACTTTCCAAAGAGTTTCAGGAATGCCTCTCTTACAAATATCTTCATTTGTGTTTCGAAGAAGTCTTATGGCTTTGGAATGACATGAGGGTGAGTAAATGATGACAAAATTTTCTTTTTTGAGAGAACTAACCCTTTAAATTCCATTCTGTTCCTCAAACAAAACTATCATATCACTTCTGAAAACTTGGATTATAGTGCAAATGGATCATTTTTATGATACTTTTAAGGGTGTGTTTTGTCTTTTTTAGCGCTTGACAGCCACTGGTCACTGTATGCTTTCATAGTATGGAAAAGAACAGCTCTTTCTTTCTGCGTTCCACAAAAGAAAGAAATCCATACAGGTTTGAAACAAGAGGGTGAGTAAATGATGACAGAATTTTCATTTTAAAGTGAACTAACATTTTAAATGATCATTTAACAAAACAAATCTTCTTACATGGATTTATTTAACCACACAATGACCCCATCTTCCACTGCATCTTCCAAACTTGCCTGTTTTATGGTCAGTCCAGTCAGGCACTTCAAATATGGTTTTAGCTAGTTCCACAGAAATGACACATTTCACCTCAAGATGGAGGTGAGAAAAGGACAAACCTAAAGGACCTTGACACAAAACAACACAAAGTACAAATATATTTCCAAGCTACCCATATTAAAAGGTCATAGAAAGCCATTGGGATTTTTTAGGTGCCCTCTGAAGGGCCAGCAAAAATACCCAACTCAGGGGTTCCTTGCAGATAAAAGGTCTACAAGTTCAGTTTACAGAAGTAAAAATGACAAAACTTTTTGCAGAATATCTGTGGCTGGGTATTTTGGTGTACGTGCAGGTTGGCAGCCAGAGAGGAACTGGGGTAAAGTCAGGAGAGAGAGAGAGTGACGGATAGACGGATGTCTCACCATAGTTTAGTCAATTTGATTACAATCAGGGGCACCGCCGTTACAATAGGGCACAATGATTTCCGTACAATGTGGAATTGTCCGCGTTCTCTAGGCTTTAAATGATATGTCGCCACCTCTTCCCAGAGGTCAACAATGAATGACTCAGGGAATTAATTCAATCCGCAATCTTCTCCTGTGAGGCCAAATATAGGGTGGTCGTATCCTCGTGAGGTGCTGGAAACATTATTCCCAAATATTCCCAAAATAACAGAGACTGATGAAGGGTACTACCCATCCACAATAGGGCACAATGATTTCCGTACAATGTGGAATTGTCCGCGTTCTCTAGGCTTTAAATGATATGTCGCCACCTCTTCCCAGAGTCTCAATGAGATCAACAATGAATGACTCAGGGAATTAATTCAATCCGCAATCTTCTCCTGTGAGGCCAAATATAGGGTGGTCGTATCCTCGTGAGGTGCTGGAAACATTATTCCCAAATATTCCCAAAATAACAGAGAGTGATGAAGGGTACTACCCATCCACAATAGGGCACAATGATTTCCGTAGAATGTGGAATTGTCCGCGTTCTCTAGGCTTTAAATGATATGTCGCCACCTCTTCCCAGAGTCTCAATGAGATCAACAATGGACGACTCAGGGAATTAATTCAATCCGCAATCTTCTCCTGTGAGGCCAAATATAGGGTGGTCGTATCCTCGTGAGGTGCTGGAAACATTATTCCCAAAATAACAGAGACTGATGAAGGGTACTACCCAACCATAAAGCTTGTGCTTCTGAGAATGTTTATTACTCAAACAGACGACTCCTTCCTTTCCTTTCCTTGAACCAATTTAAACTTGTTTAACCATTAACCATTTGTTTAATCAAACAAATCAGACAAAAGGGGATCCAAAAACTGTGCATACAATTACACAATTTGTGTGTTTTTGGCTGCCACAAAGGCCTGCTGGAAATTTGCCATTTAGCTACTGTGCATTTCAAGACTGAACAGCATAAACAGAGCTTTTGTCAACCATTTCTATTTCTCAGATAAAACATCGCCGAACATGAACAGTTGATAAACTGACAACACTGAGTGCACATTCTATATTAATGTGGCAACCCTAAACAGAATATAGTGAAAAACATTACTTGGTGGAAGCATAGTTTATTATTATTATTATCATTCATTAAATATTGTATTAATATATTAAACTACTTATTGAATGTTGGTGTCTCTTATATTGTGCATAAAAATATATAAAACAATAAGCCACTCAAGGCTGTGTGCAACAGTGATTTTACCAGCATTTACCCATGTTAAAAATCACATATGCAAGGCTTAATGGTTTATTATTCAACAGCCAAAATCTTTTGTGCTAATCTGATTCATAATATCAAACATTCTTCAGCCTGTGACTGACACTAGAGGTGGGGGACAAAAATCGATTCACGAATGCATCACGATTCTCTTTCAAGTTATTCTACATCGATCCACAAACAATTATAACTGAAATTTAATGGATATTGCTGGGTATTGGAAAGTTTAGGATAAAACATTACAGGTACAGATAAGTGGCATACATAAGTACAAACCCCGCAAGATCGCAACAGCATCATCATAAAGAAAATTAACCGATGAACTCATTACACATTGCAAAAAAATCACTCATGCTCATGCACATCCATAAACAATCCACATTAACGACCAAGTTTAAGGCGGCTCTGATGCGCCATTTCATTTACACAGAGCGAAAGCTGCAGAGCCGCCTCTGATTTTATTATAGCCGCTTATTCCTATTGGCCAGTCAGCGCAGACATATTTAAGTATGGGTTTTACATAGAATCTTTACACAGAATTATCACCTCACCACAAATTTGCATCCCCACACTGTTGCTGAAAAACCAAGATGCATTGAGAATCAGATTGTGCTCGAAATCGTGTGGACGCCACATGGACCCAACTACCGCCACCTTTGCAATCCAAAGCAGCACCTTGTGTTTTAAACCTGCAAAGAAACTGCAAAGATACGGCAGCACTGACAGACAAACGCAGAGCAGAACGGCTCTTGACAACAGAACTATCTGGAAAAACCTGCCTGGACCAGGCTTACCGGCTGCTCTCCGTCATCTCTGCGTATCTAGCGGCAGCGCTCACGGCATCGGCGGGGCAAGTGTCTCCCGGGCGCGCTCAGAAGGACGGAGACCGAGCATGTCTGCGTCCAGAAAGCAGGGAGAAAGCTCCAGCCTCCTCTTCACACACTGTATGATTCAGTCTCCTTGACAAACACTCGGAGTGCTGGAGTATGAGTCATCCACAAGCAGCCATTTCTGCCTTGAGCCGGCGGCCTACAGCACAGCTTTCTCTCTCTTGCAGTCTAACGTGCAGAGAATATAATCTCCAAGCAGCGTAAGCTCCAACTCGCCTACACCTCCAGCTAAAGCTACGACCAAGAACACCCACACATGCACAGGGTGTGGGCTCAACCGAACATGAACCAGTGCAGTTAGTTACTGTGCCCCTCTACATCAAACAACACACCTACACGCACACGAGAGCTGACTTGGAGCCTATACGCTGTGTAAACACCTACATCTTAATCATCAATCATTAGTGCGAATAGGAGAGCTGGTCCTGGTCGTTTGAGTGTTTAAGAAAAGACGGTATTATGATGGCTGTCAACAGAGAAAGATGCTTTCTGAAGGCAGATGGTGTAATTTTGCCATCTACTAGCAGAGGCTAAACCTTGACCCACTGGTTTCTCCATTGGAGGCCTTTCAAAAGTAGCCATGTTTTATGACTAAAAATGTTTTATACACCAAAAATATGGCATTTACTTCCAGGGGCTCCTGCACCATCTGAGCGACTACTATTTACATGAATGGGATAGTTCACCAAAAAATGAAAGTTCTGTCATCATTTTCTCACCAGTGGAAGCCAATGGTCACCAAAACTGTTTGGGTAACAACATTCTTCAAAATATCTTGGTGTTCTGCAGAAGAAAGGCATACAGGTTTGGAATGACATGAGGGTGAGTAAATGATGACAGAATTTTCATTTTTGGCTGAATTTTTGCCATTTAGGCATAATGCTATTTTAGTTCCACATGGATGAAATATTGAAATATTATTACAATGTAAAATAATGGTTTACTATTGAATATATGTTTAAATGTAATTTATTCTTGTGATGCAAAGCTGATTTTTCAGCATCATTACTCCAGTACTACTCCATACTACTTTCATTCTAATATGCTGATTTGCTGCTCAAGAAACATTATTATTATAATTGAAATCAGTTGTGCTAATTAATACTTCTATGGAAACTGTGTACTGACCCCAAACTGCTGAATGGCACTGTACATGAAGCATACACAGGCGTCATTTAAGTTGGAAACAGGTGGTTTTTAAAAGTTTTATTATTGCAAATCTATCTATGCAAGCAGAGATACAATGGAGGAAAACAAAGTCTGGATACCAGAGTCACCACCCATTTCTACAGAAGCAAGATTTTTTTGCTGATATGATTGTCATTTAATGATAAGATGATAATAGGTTTAGGTACATGTGGAATCTCACATATGAAATGAAACATCTTGGTTCCAATGAAAGAATGCTGCACTCCAACCAGTTTTGCCAGGTACTGTTGTTATTTTATCAACATTTATCATACTTTTTAGATGCTTGAACAACATACTTTAAATTGCTGATAAAATTTCATATTTCCGATCTATGCAGTCAGCATCATATACTGGTGTGGGAAAAACAAACAGACTCATTTTATTTCAAATATGCCAAGTAATCATCAGCAGTCTTCTTTTCGCTACTGTTATTCCATTTGGTGACTTTATTTGAATTGCATTAAAAATACCCAAATATTTTGGTTGATAAACATTCATCAACGCACACATCAGTTACTGTAAACAGAAAGTGAAGCATGTTTGCTTGATGTACGAAAACCAATGTGTTACGCATCACGTTTGAGCTTCTGCAAGAACCAATGAGGTTCATTCTCGTGTGTTACGCAACACGTTTGAGCTTCCGCAAGAACCAATGAGGTTCATTCTCGTGTTACGCAGCACGTTTGAGCTTCCGCAAGAACCAACGAGATTCGTTTTCGTGTTGCGCAGCGCGTTTGAGCTTCCGCAAGAACCAATGAGGTTCATTCTCGTGTTACGCAGCACGTTTGAGCTTCCGCAAGAACCAATGAGGTTCATTCTTGTGTTACGCATCGCGTTTGAGCTTCCTCAAGAACCAATGAGATTCGTTCTCGTGTTGCGCAGCACGTTTGAGCTTCCGCAAGAACCAATGAGATTCGTTCTCGTGTTACGCAGCACGTTTGAGCTTCCGCAAGAACCAACGAGATTCGTTCTCGTGTTGCGCAGCATGTTTGAGCTTCCTCAAGAACCAATGAGGTTCATTCTTGTGTTACGCATCGCGTTTGAGCTTCCTCAAGAACCAATGAGGTTCATTCTCGTGTTACGCATCACGTTTGAGCTTCCGCAAGAACCAACGAGATTCGTTCTCGTGTTACGCAGCACGTTTGAACTTCCGCAAGAACCAATGAGGTTCATTCTCGTGTTACGCAGCACGTTTGAGCTTCCACAAGAACCAATGAGGTTCATTCTCGTGTTACGCATCGCGTTTGAGCTTCCACAAGAACCAATGAGGTTCATTCTCGTGTTACGCAGCACGTTTGAGCTTCCACAAGAACCAATGAGGTTCATTCTCGTGTTACGCAGCACGTTTGAGCTTCCACAAGAACCAATGAGGTTCATTCTCGTGTTACGCATCGCGTTTGAGCTTCCTCAAGAACCAATGAGGTTCATTCTCGTGTTACGCATCATGTTTGAGCTTCCGTAAGAACCAATGAGGTTCATTCTCGTGTTACGCATCACGTTTGAGCTTCCGCAAGAACCAATGAGGTTCATTCTTGTGTTACGCATCGCGTTTGAGCTTCCTCAAGAACCAATGAGGTTCATTCTCGTGTTACGCATCACGTTCGAGCTTCTGTAAGAACCAATGAAGTTCATTCTCATGTTACGCATCACGTTTGAGCTTCCGCAAGAACCAACGAGATTCGTTCTCGTGTTACGCAGCACGTTTGAGCTTCCGCAAGAACCAATGAGGTTCATTCTCGTGTGTTACGCAACACGTTTGAGCTTCCGCAAGAACCAATGAGGTTCATTCTCGTGTTACGCAGCACGTTTGAGCTTCCGCAAGAACCAATGAGGCTCATTCTCGTGTTATGCATCACGTTTGAGCTTCCACAAGAACCAATGAGGTTCATTCTCATGTTACGCATCATGTTCAAGCTTCTGTAAGAACCAATGAAGTTCATTCTCGTGTTACGCAGCACGTTCGAGCTTCCGCAAGAACCAATGAGATTCATTCTCGTGCTACGCAGCACGTTTGAGCTTCCGCAAGAACCAATGAGGTTCGTTCTCGTGTTGCGCAGCACGTTTGAGCTTCCGCAAGAACCAATGAGATTCGTTCTCGTGTTACGCAGCACGTTTGAGCTTCCGCAAGAACCAACGAGATTCGTTTTCGTGTTGCGCAGCACGTTTGAGCTTCCGCAAGAACCAATGAGGTTCATTCTCGTGTTACGCAGCACGTTTGAGCTTCCGCAAGAACCAATGAGGTTCATTCTTGTGTTACGCATCGCGTTTGAGCTTCCTCAAGAACCAATGAGATTCGTTCTTGTGTTGCGCAGCACGTTTGAGCTTCCGCAAGAACCAATGAGATTCGTTCTCGTGTTACGCAGCACGTTTGAGCTTCCGCAAGAACCAATGAGGTTCATTCTCGTGTTACGCATCACGTTTGAGCTTCCGTAAGAACCAATGAGGTTCATTCTCGTGTTACGCAGCACGTTTGAGCTTCCGTAAGAACCAATGAGGTTCATTCTCGTGTTACGCATCACGTTTGAGCTTCCGCAAGAACAAGTGAGGTTCATTCTTGTGTTACGCATCACGTTTGAGCTTCCTCAAGAACCAATGAGGTTCATTCTCGTGTTACGCATCACGTTTGAGCTTCCGTAAGAACCAATGAGGTTCATTCTCGTGTTACGCATCACGTTTGAGCTTCCTCAAGAACCAATGAGGTTCATTCTCGTGTTACGCATCACGTTTGAGCTTCCACAAGTACCAATGAGGTTCACCCTGATGCATCCCAGACAACAGTGAAGAACCGCCTACTGCATCATAGTTGTGAACTATGAAGCAATTTGATGGCTGCATTTTTTCCTCCCTTTGTATCTTTGCTAATGTAAAGAGGAAAAAAATCTTGCAGGCACCAAACTGCATCATACTCCTGTACAAGAGCAGAATGTGGACAGGAATACAGGACGCCCTCACTATTCAGTCCAGTGGTGCAGCGGACATTCAGTAGACATGTGAACACATGACATTTATCACATGAGTGTTGCAACACTCAGTTCAGTCAGTAGAGCGCTCAACCTCTCTCTCTCTCTCTCTCTCTCTCTCTCTCTCTCTCGGGCAAACACGTGAATTCTGGGGGATGGGACACAATCATGTAGCCACTCTATCAGCTACAGTGTGCTCTGCTTATGAATATCCCAATTCCAGCTCAATTTGCCCAACTTAATATTGGAAAAAATGGTAAAATAAAAAGAAAACCAAAAAAGTGTTTACCTGAAAATAATTTTTGGGTATTCAAGTGTCAGCGTGTCAGCGTTTCCGGGTTCAAGCGCTCTATGAGATACCAAAAGCAAACAACAAACGGTGCTAATATAAACTCACAGTGTGCTATAATACTACCAGAAAATCATGATCCTAACTTTTATCTCCATAGTGAAATCTCAGTTGGCCAGAGAGTGAGTCGTCTTTTATAAATCTTTAAAATATTGGTGTCCGGGAGCCATGAGCTCAGAGACTGTAGTGTACACTGTAACGTTTTAAAGGCTTAGCTTAAAAGTTTGATATGAATAAATAGTGCTCATAAATGGCTGTTGAGATAGTATTCTCAATTGAAACGAATGGAGGCTTGGACCAGGAAACAGTGTTCCCTACATCACGAATTAACAAGCGGATAAGCCATTCCAGGCCATGTGCTAAAGTGATTTTACCAGGTGTGAGGGGTGTGCATAGGTCCTACCTTATGTGGGCTTATTGCTTTAATAAAATGGTGATAAAAGACACCAATGTTAAATAAATGGTTTCATTTTTTAAATACACCATGAAATCAAAATGGACCATAGTTACTTGATTAATACATGTTCCTGGTATTATTTTGACATAGCAAAACTCTAAAGATAAAAATTTTCAAGTCTCTGACACATATGACACTAAAGTGAAAAAGAGGTGTCTGATTTGACATCACTGACTCCCAGCTGAATTGGTTTGAATATGTGCGAACGTGAATGAGATTTAAAAACTGAGGGCAAGCTTTTCAGTGACTCAAAGGGGCCATATGATGCTTTTTAATGGTTTCCTTTTCCTGTAGTATGTAATGTATCTGTTTGTGCATGTATAAGATCTGCGAAGTTACAAAAGGGATTTATTCTAACAGAGAACACTGATCCGGACCTGCCGAAAACGCCTCGATCGAAGTCCAGATACTTCCTCAAACATCCACGTCACAATGTGAAATATTAGCATAATGCCCATCCAAAGGCATACGCAAAGGTTTGATTGAATTGTAGTGTTGTCGCCATGTCGTGGATGCGAATGCATCATATGTTTTTTAAACTGTATTTTATGTTGTCACCACAGGACATAAAGTTGTTACAGTGAAGAAGACAGATTACACAGTTATAACATCATATCTGAAAGGTCAGAGAGTTACAAAATAAAAACTTACCACTGTAAAAATGCTACTAAAGTCATGCTTGGTTCCGGTCAATCTGCTTGATCATCTGCATTTTCAGAATTTGACTCGGGCTTGAATTGTTACGGCAAAACCAACAACATTATTAACCGTTTGTGACACATGCTTGAGGTGTTTGGCCAATCACGATGCACTGGGCCAGCTGGCCAATCAGAGCACCCAGGGCTTTTCGGAAGGAGGGGCTTTGTAGAAACCGGAACTTAATCAGAGCGTTTCAGATAGCTTGAGAATAGAGGTGCTGCAATAACACGCAGTATGTGAAAAATTATGTGTTAAAGCATGTTGATCTATTATAGTACACCCAATATACAAAATAATGACGTTTTAAAATAGCATCATATGGCCTCTTTAAATGTAAGTCTGTTCCTCACACAAAGAGCTCAGAATGATTTCGCTCAACGGCCCCCCACCCCCACTGAACGAGAAATCTGGCACAGGGCACACATAAAAAGAAACAAAAAAATCCCTGGGCAAGTAATGGAAAACCAATATATAAATGCGGGCCAGAGTGGTTTCCGCCTCTTTTGGCAGGTGGGTTAAACAGTTACACCAAACCTGATAAGGGCAGAGTGTTACTTCCTTAGATAAGGTCTGTGTAACCCTGCCTGGCCCTACTCACAGCAGACTACAAAAGACAGAGAAGGGGAAACACAAGACTTGCTTTTTTAAAGCAAGTCTATTTTGTATACATCAGGCATTACAATGAAGGAACTTTAATGTTGAAAAGGCATTACACTATATTAAATGACAAAGTTATGTGCAAATTCTGTGCTCGCTGCACATAAACTACATGCTTAAGTATATTATTACTAATGTAAATAGCTCAAAACGCTTATCCCACCATTAGATTTATGACTGGCCCATTGTCATGAACTGATATTGATACATGTGTCAAAAGCAGAACTATTATCAACTTGACATTGTGTCTAAAAAACACAAAGCTCATGGAGCGAGACGATGAAAAAAGACATGACACAGTAGCCAAAGACGGCCATCTGACACATATTTATACTATACTGTTTAAAGGTTTGGGGTCAGTACAATTTTTTTTAAATTAAGTTAATCAAAAGTAACAAATTGATAATAATAATAAGAAATGTTTCTTGAGCATATTAGAATGAATATGCTCAAGAATAGAATAAAATCTTGAAAACTCAGCATTGATCACAGAAATAAATTACATTATTAAAAGTAAATTATTACTCTTTGTAGTATATTTTGATCAAATAAATGCAGCATTGGTGAGCACAAGACATTTCTTTCAAAAACATAAAAAAGTCTTACAGTCAGAAAGCCTAAACTTTCCAGTAGTGTCTGTGTGCATGTGGTGTGAAGAAGATAAAGGGAAAATCTACTAAACATCTTGTTTAAAACATGTACCATGTCCTTAGAAATGTACCCTTCATTCACGTTTCCTTACCATTCATTTGAAACACCTTTACACCATTTTGAACAAAAGTTTTGATTGGCAATGTCAAGTGGTATAACTGTCAAGTATTTGGTATAAACCAAGTAAAATAGCATTATCTAGTTATTTTGAAATGTTTTATACCATAATGTTCAAGTAAAAAATGTTTTACAAATATCATTAACTTACGAATCTACCGGTAATACCATTTGACAACCTGAAATAACCTTAATAAGGACTGATATTTTAAAAAAGAATTAAAATATTGCTGTAGAGAGTATATCTTGTGTGAAAAAAAACTTCCTGAATTACATTTGCTATGTATTTTTGAGGAAATTAATAGACACATACACACAGACACGTGTTGTTCTTCATGTTTTATGGGAACTTTCCTTAGACATGATGGTTTTTATACTGTACAAACTGTACATTCTATCCCCTAACCCTAACCATCACAGAAAACATTCTGCATTTTAACATTTTCAAAAAACCATTACTTAGTCTGATTTATAAGCTGTTTTTCTCATGGGGACCAAAAAATGTCCCCACAAGGACAAGGATTTCGGATATTGCCATTTTTGGTGGGACATTTTGTCCCCATAATGGCATTATCATGCCACGCACAAACACACACACAAAACTTGACACCAAAAACATATGGTTACAAGCTGAATAAAGTGCTATTCAGCCATAGATCTGTGTCATATCAACTACATCCTTAACCTGAGAAGGGGAAAAACCAACCCTTAAGGCCAGAAAGGACACAAAGAGCGCTAAATAATGGCGACAAGTAATACCAAAGCTATTGTTCATGTCCAGGTGTCCCGTTTCATTTGATATTCAATTCAGTCTGAATCAGTCTGATTTAGAGTTAACAAACTTGGAGCGGTTGGGCTAAGATGACATTTGGCCACTTCTATTTGCTGGCTCAGGAACGCATTGGCAAAAGCCTCCTCGTTATCCGTCGACTTTACTATTGAATGGCCGGTCACTGGGCTGTGGAAGCACACTGAATAAAAGAACTTGTGCAGTTGACTGGACTTCCAGTGGACACATGCGCATTTCCATATGAGAGCGCTGAAATTCACAAGACCTCATTTGGCTCTGCAATGCTTTTCGGGTGGGGGGGTGGGCTGATTGAATGAAAAAGAACAACAGGTTCAATAAAGCGCAGATAATGGCTTCCTGTCTGGGCCGTGACAGAAGAGCTATCTGTGTTCCCTTCTCAGCAGGACCACAGAGGGGTGAGAAGTTGACAACGCTTTCATTCTCCAGAGGACTGGGAGCTATGTTTGGACAGGCCGCTTTACAACAGCAGAGTGCCCTTCACAAATAAACCATCACATTTTACTACTTGGCTTGACCAAGAAAACATTTAAGGAAACAATCAAATAAAAAATTAACAGCCTGGAAGATTGGGCAGGAGCATTTGGCCCTTGCCTCTTTTCCACAGGATGTAAAACACATTCATAACGTCTGATAATGGGAAATAAGAAAAGCACTTCTTGAACTCTGAAATGGAAATCTGTCAGACTAAACGCCAACTGTACATCTTTAATTCACCACATTTCCATGATATTTTGATCATTGTATTTAAATGCATATATAGGTTCTGCAGTGTGATGTTATAACTTGTTAAATAATGTGAAATTGCAATAATGCTTTACGTCTGTAAAATCAATTTAAATTATATATTTAAAAACCTATAACGATATAATCGATATACATGTTTAACATTATTGTGTTCGGCTTGTCGGTCGTCTTGCAAATGTCATCGGACAAACACACCCCAAAACTGCGACTTAAAACTTTGACTTTTCGTACGTTTTTGAAGTATTAAAATAAGTTATTGCAGTTAATTTGCATATTAAATAAAGTCAATTTTATATATCGGTAATTCCGATAATCGCGCAGTCTTAATATTTACTACGCGATTTGCTCAATCAAATATTTAGAGTCTTAAAGAGGAAAACACCTCACTTAACTTATGCAGATATGTGAAGCACATACTTGCCAGCTTCAATATTCATTTATTGGTTACATAACCTGAGCATGACTCTGTAAAAAAATATTGTTGGTTTAACTTAAAAAATTACAATTTTGAGTTCATTTAAATCAAAAAATTTGAGTTAATACAATGAAAGAGAAACTCAAAATATTATGTTATCTGAACCATATTAATAATCTAAGTTGATTTGACAAAAGAAACAAGTTGTGATGATAAATCATGAAAATTATTTTTTACAGTGCAAGGAAGGACCAAAACTAAAGTATAATGCATTTTATTGACCTTGACTTGTGTTAACTTGTCTCTTTTTTTATTATTATCATCTTGTAATGTACCGTAATTAATGTAGTGCAAGATGTGAAAAATGTGAGTGTGAATGTTCATCGCCTTAAAAATCAGGTTTCAAACATAATAACGATGATCAGGAATGTTTAACGACTTTTGTTGCATTCAAACAAAACACATTTTTGCCTGTTTACTCAGAATATGAATCAAAAGTTCACCCCAAGTACATAAGCATCCCATTAACGATAAATGAATATAAATACACTTCAGGTCATAGTAGCATAACAGTCAATCCTCGGTTTATTACACTTCAAAAAACACAACCCGATTAGAATATAAGCAGATTTAAGTAAAGCTCTTTTCCCAGACAAAAGCCAGGGAAAGCAATACAGTCCAACATCCTCATAAAGGGAATTAAATGGCTAACATTACCAATATTAAATCAAATTAATAGAAAGAGAGACATAGGGCTCTAAAACTGCTGAGCTTGCTCGTGTAACATTGAGGACTCATCATTTTAAGACATTAAGGTTAATTATTGCTGCAGATCAAGCGAGCATGTCAAAAATATCAAACGTTAGGAGCTAAGTGCTGTCATAATGATTATTTTCTAAAACAATATTATAATCTAGACCATGTAAGAAAGAATATGCATTGAAGCGTAAACATATAAGGATAATCATACACAAAGTAATAGTTTTATTTACGGCACACAGTCTGTGCTGAGGCTGTTTGTATTAGTCAGAGTGAAAATGAGGATCTGAAATCGATTTTTCCTGCACGGGGCAGGGGATTGGGACTGGTTGGGGACTGGGTGACCTTTTCTGAAAGTCATTTTGCACTGTTGTCTTCTATACTATTTAGAGGCAGAGTCAAATGTTAGTTTGGGAACATTATTACAGAGATCAATAGGATTGATATGACTGGTCTGTGTTTGTGTGTGTGAGTGCTGTAACACATTCATCCTATTGGGTAACAAGCTCCTAAACCTGCTAGTCCCTAAATAACATGGTAGAGACGAGTATATAATGTGTAACCTTACAATCATTTACCATGGTTACTGCCATTACTGTGACTACTAAAATCACATTTTAAAAACAGTTTTTTACAGTGTCCTTGTGACCTTGTTACATATGTTACATGTAGTTGCTGTAAAAATAATCACATGGAACTTACCTAGCCAAACCCTATTCCTAACCCTAACCCTATAGTAGTGTTGTTAATTAATATTAGGCTACTATAAATATACTTAAAAATATAATTACACTGTATCAAGTATTATTACACTGTAAAGGGTTAACAGGTAACACTTTATTTTACTGTGTCCTTGTTATACATATATATATATATATATATATATATATATATATATATTACATGTACTTACCATAGTAATAACAGTAAATTATGCATAATTACATGCAACTAACCCTCAACCAAACCCTAACCCTATAGTACCGTGTAACCCTTTGTTTTAAGGTGTCCGTTCTACAGTGTAATTATACATTTAAGTACTGAGTAATAATAATTAACTACATGTACTTACTATAGGGTTAGGATAAGGTTTGGTTTAGGGTTAGTTGCATGTAATTAAGCATAATTTATAGTAACTACTATAGTAACTACATGTAACGTGTCGTGTGTAACAAAGACACTGTAAAATAAAGTGTTACCAAATAAAGTACAACCAAGATGGTATAATGAAACTTATTGTATGCATATGTGTATTACAAAAAACGTTTGCTGCTATTGAGGTGGGACGCGAGTAAGGTTGGAGACGGGTTTTGTGATCTGGTTTATGGGTGGGTTAGGGTTAGGTTATGGGTCAACAGTGTAATTATAGATGCAATTACGTGCAGGTATTTTTCTAAGTACAACGTAAAAACATGTATGTACACAATAAGTTCATTGTATCAAATATGTTAGTACATAGTACTTAAAGACACTTAAAGTGATTCCCATTGTAGTAACAGTAACTATGATTACCACAGTAACTTTGGTAAACTTATATAACCTGACCTTAACTACCAATGTAAGCAACCTCAGCTATCAAATTTAGTTTTTAACGGTTTTAACCACCTGCGTACTTAATATTGATGAGCGTTAATAAACTTGTTATAAACATTTATTTTTCACGATTTTATGGTATAACGATGTATTTTACTATGGAGGAAATATTGTAACTTTTCATAAATGTCCACCGTAATGTGTAATAACTTAATGGACAGTATTAACAAGCAAGTAAGCTTGGTTGTCATTTGTAACTCACCTTTTAGTTGCACCTGCGTGTTTATGTATGTACACTTCCAAACGTGTAAAGTTGTTTTAAGGCGAGACATTACAGGCAAAAATACTTTTTTTTTCATGCATCTGTCAATTTTGAGATTTTGGGCTTTTCATAAGGTTTTTTTTTTTCAGAATAGTGGGAAGAAACATCCAAAATACACTTCTAAGTGTATCTTTTACAGCACTTTATCTATTTGCGTCTGTAGATTTCAATTACAGTATATCTTTAAAAGCCGTTTTTTAGCCAGAAATCTCCACTTCAGCAGCACTTAAATACACCAAACTTTACAATTTTATTCCTATATACTGTATATTCTGAAGGTTTTTACAGAGGGGGTTGTTCAAATATAATTTGCCTGATTTTACACATTTTATTACTTTTGTTGATATTTTTCTGACATTTTTTTTTGGATGTTGATAGTATCTTCTGATTTATAGAGTGATAAAAACTCTAATATGTCCAAAAAATTAAAAATTTGAACCTGACTTCATCCAATGTTCAGCTTTTGTTCCAGAAATGTATTCTAATTAGTGTATATTTAATTAGATAACGCTTCATTTGCATATTTAAACATAACATTTCAGAAAACTTGTAATGCAAAAAATATTTTGCAATTCTTAATGTAATAATCAATCAGCTGGAGAAGTATGGCTACATCTATTAGTTAATTGTTTACCCTATTCACCGGGGTGTATTTTCGACGCACGCGGATCGCGGCTTATCGCTGAAGCGATCGCTGCAGTCATGAATGGAGCGGCTGAAGGTTACAGCTTTTATGAATGAGCGCAAACAACAACTCCTCTGCCCTTCGCCCTTCCGTTTGACAAGCGCTGGCAGACTGACTCCAATTCATCCGTGCGGCCACTATTGTTAACGTGTGACAGCAATTCTGTCACGGAAGGGCAGAATATTAGGAAATACAGCTATAATAATACGTGGCCTATTAGTGCCCACCCGTCGAGTCGGTGAAAAACAAATAAATAACGCGTGTAGGCGAAGAGACGCGCAAATATGTCGGCCAACAATTACATTAAAAAGCTCTGCCGTGTCATTTTATTAGGGTAAACGAGGTAAATGAACATTTATGAGTTAAAATAGCCCAATTTAACTGACTAAACAGCCCTATAACGCATTGTCACCGAGCCAACAAAGTCAAATGGTGTTTTTATGAATGAAGCACTGTATGCAAATGAGAACGATTCAAAGCGCCTGAGAAGAAAACAAATGGCGGATATATCCGACCACTGCAACAGACTTTCCAGAACATAAAACCACTTGGGTTTTTATTACTGGTCAATATTTAAGCAAGCTCAATTGTTCAAAAAAACAAACAAACAAAATGGCTCTGCTGCGCTAAGCAACGTGTGGCGTGCAAACACGTAGGGATGTTTAAGGAAGGGCCTTTAAAACATCAAATCCCTTTACCAAATATTTCCGATCCACCCCTACTCCATCTCCCCCCCCACCCCACACCCCCCTTCCTTCAGACTATCAGTGGGAGAGGGCCCGATCCCCCCCTTTCCACTGACAATACCACTGAACATTTCAACGTAAAATAGTTTACCAAACTTTTCCTGCACCATCTTCGGATGCGATCTGACGTACTCAAACCATAAAAGATGTGACATGAGAACAAACGTCCAGAACAAAGACAAACCCAACAACAACAAAAAAAGACATTTCTTTCCAGGTACTTACTCGTTTGGGTGTGTTTCTTCAATCATTTTTCTCGTTTCACCTACAAAAAAATCCCACAACGGGTGCACTCTGTTCGTTCGTCATTTTTATGGCACTCTTTTCCAAATAATCCCTCACATTTCGTTCGTCTAATAGTGTCTTCTTGTTGCTCTCTCTCCTCTCCTCGTCTCCGTCTTGATGGGTTTTTTCGTTTCTTTCTTTTTTTCCCCTCACTGGATCTAACCAGTTGCTGATGAAAACCTTGGAGGATCTTGGACTAAAGAAGCCTAAATCAGATCCCCCGAATAATTTCCCACAGTTTTGAGTGCTTGAGTGTATTCCCGAAAATCCCTTAGATGAAATGTGCGTTGATGTTGCTGAGGGTGGCCCCAACGAGCCCCATCTCTGATTACTCCATGTTGGATTATTGTTGTGCAGCAACAGCGCGAGCCCAGCGCGAGCAGCAGCAGCGCGCGGGGGGAGGGAGGGAGGGAGGGAGGGAGGAAGAGAGGGCGGAAGCGATGACGTCACACTGCAGGCCGAACGCCTTTTAAATCAGTGGGAATCGTTTTACAGATCACATTGTTTGGAAGAACGTCTGGCTGTAGCTAACCGAGATTGCAAGCAACTTAAAGAATGTTATGCATATGGATAAATCTCACATTCATACATATTAAGAAACCAAGCTTTATTTAAACTCTTAAAAGGCACAATATGTAAGATTTTTGGATAAAAAAATATCCAAAAACCACTAGAACAATGTTATATATTTTGTTGACTTGTGTACTTACATTATCCCAAATGTTTCCAAGAATGTTTAAATCCAGAGAAATAAGCGATTTTAACCAGGACACGGACTGTGTCTGTGCGTCGCCGATCAGTGACAATTACCCTCGATTTCTGGTTTTATTTTGTAGAAACCATGGAAACAACAAAGATGCTTTAATATATTATGTGTTTTATTAGACAGGTGAGCAACTGTTTGGATACATTTATCGACAGAAAACTAATCATTGTTATATACACTCACCTAAAGGATTATTAGGAACACCATACTAATACTGTGTTTGACCCCCTTTCGCCTTCAGAACTGCCTTAATTCTACGTGGCATTGATTCAACAAGGTGCTGAAAGCATTCTTTAGAAATGTTGGCCCATATTGATAGGATAGCATCTTGCAGTTGATGGAGATTTGTGGGATGCACATCCAGGGCACGAAGCTCCCGTTCCACCACATCCCAAAGATGCTCTATTGGGTTGAGATCTGGTGACTGTGGGGGCCATTTTAGTACAGTGAACTCATTGTCATGTTCAAGAAACCAATTTGAAATGATTCGAGCTTTGTGACATGGTGCATTATCCTGCTGGAAGTAGCCATCGGAGGATGGGTACATGGTGGTCATAAAGGGATGGACATGGTCAGAAACAATGCTCAGGTAGGCCGTGGCATTTAAACGATGCCCAATTGGCACTAAGGGGCCTAAAGTGTGCCAAGAAAACATCCCCCACACCATTACACCACCACCACCAGCCTGCACAGTGGTAACAAGGCATGATGGATCCATGTTCTCATTCTGTTTACGCCAAATTCTGACTCTACCATCTGAATGTCTCAACAGAAATCGAGACTCATCAGACCAGGCAACATTTTTCCAGTCTTCAACTGTCCAATTTTGGTGAGCTCGTGCAAATTGTAGCCTCTTTTTCCTATTTGTAGTGGAGATGAGTGGTACCCGGTGGGGTCTTCTGCTGTTGTAGCCCATCCGCCTCAAGGTTGTGCGTGTTGTGGCTTCACAAATGCTTTGCTGCATACCTCGGTTGTAACGAGTGGTTATTTCAGTCAAAGTTGCTCTTCTATCAGCTTGAATCAGTCGGCCCATTCTCCTCTGACCTCTAGCATCAACAAGGCATTTTCGCCCACAGGACTGCCGCATACTGGATGTTTTTCCCTTTTCACACCATTCTTTGTAAACTCTAGAAATGGTTGTGTGTGAAAATCCCAGTAACTGAGCAGACTGTGAAATACTCAGACCGGCCCGTCTGGCACCAACAACCATGCCACGCTCAAAATTGCTTAAATCACCTTTCTTTCCCATTCTGACATTCAGTTTGGAGTTCAGGAGATTGTCTTGACCAGGACCACACCCCTAAATGCATTGAAGCAACTGCCATGTGATTGGTTGATTAGATAATTGCATTAATGAGAAATTGAACAGGTGTTCCTAATAATCCTTTAGGTGAGTGTAGCTCAACACAGTATTATTGTTTAAATCTCGTTTTCATGATTTACTGCGAGTACCATGTTTTATGCCTAATATCGATCTAGCTCACTGCAGTGTGAACAAGTGTCTCATAGTAGCCGCAGAGCGAACGCACAGAGTAGCATTATAACAACATTCAACACACTCAAATGTCTAATATGATAAAACAGCACTGCGTTACCCCACATACGCATGAGTGGAAGAAGCGGAAGCGCTCGTCTGCATAATAAAAGCTCCGCGAAATCAAGGCGTCATCAAGCTACGCCTTTGCTTTAAATAAGTGACCTCTAGTGGCGAAAAATTACATATTGTGGCTTTAACTGCAAAAACAAAATGAAACAACATAAAACTCTACAGTGAAATATAGTATATTGCTCTACTCCTGATGTATATTTGACATTTATTTTTAAGATAACATAAATTAAGTTCAGATAACATAATATTTTGATTTTCTGTTGATTAAACCAATCTCCTTCATTGTATTAACTAAATTTTTTAATTTTAATGAACTTAACATTTTAAGGCAACCAGGTTACAATAACCTCCTTAGCTCTGGGACCATTTTGGGGGATTTCCACCAGGATTTGAACCCAAACTGAAAAGCATCTCATACACGTTCAGTGGTCTAAATACACAATTGTGGTGTCATTTTACAGGAAACCCTTTGAAGTTACATAAAACACTGCTAAAAGTGATAAACATTTAAGTATATGTTGTCTGAGCTGTATTAACCCCCCAAAAAAAGAGGTGCTTTTTGATTTTTTGGTTATAAATTCATTTTTGAAAGTGTTTCTCAGGCCCTGTGTGCTCTAGCACCCTGCAGACAGTTTTGGCTGTTTCCACTAGATGGCAGCAAATACTGGAAAAATGAATTTATTGTCATTGTCATATAACTTATTTTGACAATGTAAAAACATATGTTGTCATAACTTATTGATCATACAATTTTTACAGTGTATAACTTTGTTATTAAGGATTAGGAATTGGATATATGTTTTTAATATTCCTTTCAGTATTTTTACAGTACTCCTTTATGTTATTATTTAACGAGTTGGAAACCCAATTAATTATGGATGACCTGTTCTTCAGTAAAATTAATAAAAACAGTGTAGCAGATAACACAAATCATGTCTTTTGGTGTTTATCTTAGTGAATTCATATACATATCAATCATTGAACTGTTAAAACTGCTCTTCAAATAAGCCATGCATATGGCTTGTTATAACAAAACTTACATAAACAGGTCATCCACGACTTCTATGTTTTTTTAACTCAGTATTTGAAGTATCTCTGAAATCGCCTGTGAAAAAAAGCATCTTTTTTCATGTTTTTTGTTTTGTCCACCTTATGTGAGCAGTGATGTATAACATTACACAACAACAAAGGCTTTTTAAGTGCTACTTTTGTGCACCACTTCCTCCGAAAAGTGTAATCAGGGTCAAAGGTGGACAGCACAGACTCCTTATCTGTGTAACTTCTGACTCGGAGGGAAAGCTGAGGATTAGACGCGCTTTGATCAAGGGACCAGCGAGGTATTTTGAGAACTGAGAGGAACGTTCACCAGTGACAGTCCAAATTCCTTATTGATCACTTGAAATCAGGACTTCCTCAGAAGCATTCCTCATTAAATCAGTTTACTACACAATGACTTCTAGTGAGAGCTGCCAGTATTGGTCTATAAGCACCATTTGCAAATCTCATCAAAGTATCTCAGATGCCATAAAGTAATCAGGAAGGTGCTTTTTCAGGTTATACACTCAAGCAAGCTTCTAACACTTGACAATAGTTAACTACCCTGGTTATCACAATCAACAACTACAGTGATTTCAGACCTATACTTCAAGATAAGAACACCATTGTGATGCCCACCCCTCTCACCATCCCATGATCATGTGACATTTTACTCATTGGCAGCTAGGGCAAATGTTTGATCATCGGAAAAGTGGGAAAACATTTACAGAAAGGTACACTTTGTAACTTTTGGCCATCTAGTGGTTAAAAAACAAAACTGCATTCATTTTGCGGAAGAATATTGTTTTGGCTGTGTGGAATATGATCCTTCACAATAGGTCATACTTTACAATTAACTCTGTTAGAGCGTTACATATGGCAATTTATCGGTTTAATAAAATACTTTACTCACACCTTGAGTAACAATAACGCCATCTCCATGTTGCTTTGACAACATTTCAAATCTCTCAGTTCTCGTCCTCTGAAAAGCCAAGCCACGCCCATTTTGATTCTCATTTTATTATGAGCTCTGTCGCGTTTTTTGGAGGTTCTTGTCAACCTTTCTCGCTAGTTCTGACAACTAACCTATGCCAGTCCCTCACCATTCACGCGTCAAAATAGCCAGAGCAACTTTTCTCTATTTATGGACATGACGAGACACAGGCGAGTGACGTATGTACGCAATTTCCCGCTAAAACCATCCCGTCAGATCTAAAACATAAAATACTTATAATAGGCTTACCTTAATGAATCAGACTAAGACAAAAACACGTTTTGAATGAAGGATTTATGATATATTGACTCGTTATTAAAATTTTGTTAATTTTGAACAAAAAAGTACTTTAAATTGTTTTCTTTTTAGATTAAGTCAACTTGAGTATGATATTGAGGTAAAAAAAAAAAAAAAAAGAACAAATAACAGCAGAAAAAATATAAATCACATTCTTTATTTAAATCAGCATTAGGCAGTTACACTATGATAAAAAAAAAGTATTTAAAAAAAAAAGTAAAAAGACCCAGTTACATAAATCGTGATTGTCACTGGACAATGATATATTTAAAATAATATTGGACATATATGTGGTGTAATATATGCATGAGACAATATGAGGCAGAACACTGCAACTACCGATGTTTTCTTTGATAAACAATCCGCCTCAAACAATATTATCCAGATCTCCAGATTTTATCTCCAACCTCAGTTTCTTAAAAATAGCATCATCAATTTAGGAATAAATTGAAGCAACTGTCTGATTGATATTGCAGAACATTTTTTTTTATTATTTTTATGATTATTTTATTCTATGCCAGACAGAGCAATGCAAGTGAAAAAAAATGTAAACAAACATGGTCATACAAAAGGACAGCTAAGAGAATAAAAAAACCATTCTATATATATATATATATATATATATATATATATATATATATATATATATGCAACATAAAACTTCAGTTGCAACTGTTTAACGTATGAAGTGTGCATAAACAATTTTTTAAAAGGCAGACATAGCAGAAGACTGGCCCGTCTGATAAATACATTAGCAAAAAAGCCTGCAGACTCTCAGTTCAATCTCTCCAAATGTTAAAAAAAAAAAAAAAAACCCTGTAGCAGTAACTGGAGTCCCTCTTGTTATTCTGGACAAGCACATGACACAGTAACAGGGAAACAGGACAGAACGGACAGACAGAAACAGCAAAAAGGCTTTCCTTCAGCTACAGGGCTAAAGCTCCATGACCACATTGGAATCAAAATTACCGCAATAAGTTTTGGTTGCTCGGTTTCATTTGTCGTATAACACTGGCAGAGAACAGTTATTTCCCCTGGAAAAAATGCATTTTATTTCTGCCCTTACATTACACGCAGACGATAACACATTTGTCTCTCTGTCACTGTACTGACATACAGTACAACACATCCAGTTGTGAACGGGGTGCGTCGATGATTCATTACAGCTTATATTAGTCTTTGCAGTAATACAGAAGTGATGATGGTGTCTGTCATAACCATTTGTAAGCTTTGGTGTTACATATTGCTATTGCTCATCGCTGATTGGGTCATTCCTGTCATACAGTACTCTTACTCGCTCACTTAAATGAACATGCTTGTGTTGTAGTTTAAGGAAGCGTTTCTGTAAAAGAGTTGTAGAAATATGTTCTATCTAAGACCAGACACTTAAACATGTATTTCAAAATAAAACAATTAGACAAATTACGATTGAACAAGATGCCCTATTGGATGAAAATTAAAAGCTAAAGTTGGCCATTATTCAGAGAGGAACTGACACTTCAAAGTAATTGTTTTAGGATTCTTTTATTTCTTCATTATTATATTATAATTTCTGTAATTTTATCAAATAGTTTAAGTGTTTTAGAGTAACACAAACCAACTAAAAGCACAAAACATCACAGAATTCATTGCTAATACTTAAAGATGCTTGTTTTCCCACCAAATATAATGTCACTTCCTTGAGGAGGGCGGAGTAAGGAATGATATTGATAATACAAAAACAATAAACTAAAATATTCAATAATTAAAAATTATTCCCAAAAAAACAGGTTTGGTTTAAAACATTTCATTACAGAAAAAAATTAAAATTAAAATAATAATAATAATAATAATATCATATATATATATATATATATATATATATATATATATATATATATATATATATATATATATATATATATATATATATAAAAGTGGTGAAATCTTTTAAAACTAAAAATCTTTAACAATTGGGAGTTTCATATTTTATTCTATATATTAAGACATATATTTATAATTTGTCATTTAAAGTATACACTATCGTTCAAAAGTTTGGGGTCAGTAAGAATGTTTAATTTTTATATTTTAAGCAATGATGCATTAAACTGACAAAAAGTGACAGTAAAGACAGTACAAAAAAATTAAATTTCAAATAAATGCTGTTTGAACTTTCAATTCATCAAAGAATCCTGAAAAAATGTATCACGGTTTCCACAAAAATATGAGTCAGCACAACCATTTTCAACATTGATAATAATCATAAATGTTTCTTGAGCAGCAAATCAGCATATTAGAATGATTTCTGAAGACTGGAGTAATGATGCTGAAAATTCAGCTTTGCTGCACAGAAATAAATTACATTTTAAAATATATAATTACATAGAAATTGCAAAAACATTTCAAAATAATACCTTTTTTAAGTACAACGTTTACTGTATTTTTAAATCACATAAATGCTGCCTTGGTGTGCATAAGAGGCTTATTTCAAGAACTCACTGACCCCAAACTTTTGAATGGTAGTATACAGAATATTATTCTTATATTTTAATCAAGAGGACAAGAAAATGTACTGCAAAGTAGCCACTCGTACGTCAGTGCAGTGACAGAGGAGCAAATAAAACACAATACAAAACCTCCCCAGTACCATTCATAATTCAAACCCATAAATCCACACCTGATGACACGATTCACTGGCAGAACAGGCTGAACAAAGGAGATTGGTGATGTAAAATAGATGCAGGGGTCGCGGGGCGTTTCTTTCAGAAAACCGCATCCGCGTTTATCTGACGGTGACGCCGAGCTTCTCCAGAACGCGCATGCCCTTTTCCTGATACTCTTCCCGCGTCAGCCAGAAGTTGTCCTTGTCTTTCATGATGTCAGCCAGCACTGCCCCACCCAGAAACACCATGTGCTTGCGGCGGGGAGGGTCCTCGATTCGGATCTTGAATTTCTATGGGGGTATTAAATAGACAGCGTGACGAGAATTTCAGGGGAGTGGAATAGCATGGACACTGACCCACATACCAGAAAACGGCTTGAATGGATCTCTTTAATGCATATAAAAAGCACACTGTCCGGTTGGGAATCGAGCGGCCAACCCAAATGGGAGAATAATGAGGTGTACAGTGTATGTGGAGCCGTTCTGTGTTCATCCGCTCTCAGACCCTGAACGGCTATAAACAGGTGGCTGAAAGGGTCTCATGGAGGCCTTTGTGTAAAGTCGATTGCTTTTTAATTTGCCTTAAACACAGTTTTGGGATAGGCAGACAGACACGTCACTCGGCCGTATCGGGCATGCCATCTGAAATTGATCATCTATATATAGCGGCCTGACATGCGGCCCACTCTGAGGCTCCCCAAAATGCTTTTCCAGGCCAATGGCCAGGTTTCAAATGAGATGGAGCTCAGCTGGGCAGTTCTCTCTTACTGTTTAGGAGCAGGTGATGCAGCTCCACCTGCTGGTGCACAGGAGGCATTACGACACATCTGTGTGCTTTTAAAAAGTTTAAATACTTTCTTCTATCCCAGCTTAACTTTATAAAGTCTACTATATCATATTTGATATGCACATTTCTAAGACCTCTGAATGATCAACATGATCAAAACTTTCTGAAAATGCTGTTGTACACCATCTAATGCATGGCTTCTGTTGTCTGATTGACGGTTTATACTTTTTTTAGCAAGTAAAAGGCCTTTTAGTATAATTGTATAAAAATGTCCCCTTTTAGGTCGTGATACACTTTTCTTTTTCCTGTGAATTCTTTACTGATTTGTATAAAGTAAACATGAGAATAACTTTTATAATATTAGTTATATTTCAAGATGAACATGTACTGAAGCAATAAGCTTTACTTCATTATCCACATCAGTTTTCATCCATCAGGCTTTTGAGGAACGTTTCTTTGTTCATCTCTCAATCATCATTGTATTGCACGGCATTATATGTTTTGCCCCCAAATAAAATCTATATAGCTTTGACAATAAAACTAAGCATTTAAAGGGTTAGTTCACCCCAAAATGAAAATTCTGTCATTAATTACTCATCCTCATGTCGTTCCAAACCCGTAAGACCTTCATTCATCAACACAAATGAAGATATTTTTTATGAAATCAGAGAGCTCTATGAACCACACATAGGCAGCAACGTTACTGCAACTTTCAAGGTCCAGAAAGGTAGTAAAGACATCGTAAATGTAGTCCATGTGACTCCAGTGGTTCAACCTAAAAACCAAAAATAACGACTTTATTCAACAATATCTTCTCATCTGTGTCAGTCTCCTAAAGAGTGCAGAACTCCCGAGTTCTACGGCAGAACGGCGGCTCAACAGCATAGGAGACTGACACAGATGTGAGGGGGGGGGTAAGCACAAAAAGTATTCTCGTCACTTAATAAATTAAGGTTGAACCACTGTCACATGGAGTATTTTAACAATGTTTTTACTAGGGCTGGGTATTGACACAAATTTCACAATTCGATTTGATTTCGATTCACAAGCTTGCAATTCGATTCGATTTTGATTCCGATTCGATTCAATATTGATTATTTTGGATATATATCAAATTGGCAAATATGGCAATATTGGATATATGGCAAATTTTCTCAAGGAAAACAAATCTCTTAACTAATGCTGTAAACTATGGGAGTCAGTTGTAGCCTAGGCTACATTAGCCTACTATAATATTGAAGGTAAAAATGAACTGATTTGTATACAAACATTTAAATTACACTCAACAATGTTTTTTTTTAAACTTTAACTTTTAACTTTATGATTAACTTTACAATTGCATAATCATATTTCTACTCCAATTCGTTTTTTTTTTTAAATATATACATTTAAATGGTGACTGTCATAAAAATCATACATGCATTAAATATTGAAGAACATTCAAAAGTATAATGAATATGTAATATGGTGCAAAATGCTCCTCTCTAAAGTTATTTTTTTCTAGCTGACTAACGAGTTTATGGACACTGGATATGGTTTTTCTGAGGTAAATGTGACGTTACGTGACATTGTTTACAAGCTGTTTTATTGATGTCTTTCCGCGTTTGAAACACTGATTGAGCGATTCCATGTGACATGATACAGATTTCGGCAAGTTGTGATCTATATTTTAACACACTTTCAGATGCTCAGTCATGCTTATTTCGCGCTGTAACTGGTATTAAGGCGGAAGAGAAGATCAGTTCACGTGAGCTCCGGGCTGCCGCTTCTCTTGAGCTGAGCTGAGCCAGAGCGATCTCACGCCACAGCGCCAAAACGGTATTATGTTTTTGAATTTCGCAATAAAATGGACGTAATTTGAAATCTGAGACTTTGTTTTATATCAATAGTAACAATGCACAAAGATTATTGCGATTAATTGGATGGGAGGCGCGTTACAATGTTCCGTTCATTCATCAAGTGAAAACAGGATGACTAATCGATTCTTGGGATATATGAATCGATATCGGTTCGTAAAAATGAGAATCGATTAAAATCGAGAAATCGATATTTTTTACCCAGCCCTAGTTTTTACTACCTTTCTGGACATTGAAAGTGTTAATTAAATAGCTGTCTATGGAGGGATCAGAAAGCTGTCGGATTTCATCAAAAATATCTTCATTTGTGTTCTGAAGATGAACGAAGGTCTTACGGGTTTGGAACGACATGAGGGTGAGCAATTAATGACAGAATTTTCATTTTTGGGTGAACTAACCCTTTAAATATCACCTTACAAAGACATATTATTGGGAGATATAAGGGCTTTCACACTTATCTTGTCAAGATAACTTATCACAGTTATCTTGCTTCACATTTCACTCTGCTCATAATTAATCCGGGGTATTCATAAAATGATGTTTCACACTGTACATTTCTAAACCCTGGGTTAACGTTCTTTTTGCATATTTGCGGGGTCAGTGCCATTGATTGGATGAACGCAGCATGCCACCTGTTTACATAAAAGCTCTAGCATTGCGCATCTTAGTATTGCCGACTGTACTATCGAGTTTATACTGCATGGACACTTCGGACTAAAAAAGGTAAGAATGAAACGGTCTCTTCTTCACTCAAATTGTTGCGTTTTCTGTCAGCATTTGAGATTTTTCCTCTCAAACGCTGAATTTACCGTTTATATACAATGTGCAGTGTTGCCGTGACTGTCCAAAGTACGCAAATATGAGTACGCGATTGGTTGTCTGTTGCTAAGCGTCTAGCTTTAACATACAAACACTGCATCATTTCACACTGTACAAGTTTGGCACCGCAATGCGGGGTTAACACTTCAAAAGCGGTGCTAATCCTGCTCCGGAGCAGGGTTTCATAACCCCAGGTAAAAATGGTGCTAACCCCGCTTCTAAATTACAAGTGTGAAACGTTCCTTTACCCGGGGTTAAAAGCGGTGTTTAGAAATATCAGCAACTGCACCAAATTGCATATTTTTGTTCAGTTTGGGTGTTTTTTCCTTCTCAAGTATGACCTCCATATTCTCACTATAATCACACTATATGAGTCATAAAAGCCTAATATATCAAATATAATACTACATACACACAAAAAAGGCTTTTTTTTTTATTTGTATTATTTTTTTTTTAAATGTCTAAAGTTTCAATGAACTGTTCGGTACTATTATTTTTTTATGTAAGGCTTTACAAATTCAACTATAAGAACAAATTGTATGCTGATTTAAACATTGACTCTGTGGCAGACAAAGTTGGTAAATCATTGTGAATAATCATGATATCGTCCAGCTTTATTTAAAACTGTCAAAGCTGTTTAAAATCAGATGCAAATGGGCTATTGTTAAGCTCATGTTTGATGGATGACACATTTACACATAGGGCGAACTTACCGAAAGCTTGTCAACATCACCCTTCAGTACCCGCTCTAGATAAAGCTGCTTAAGTTCCCTCTCTAGTCGAGAGGGCAGACCAGGGTACATGGTGGATCCTCCCGACAGAACAATGTGTTTATAGAACTCAGCCCTGAGGAAGAGAGAGGAAGAGAGAGAGAGAAGGGAAGCACAGGAGGGGAGGATGAGCAGATAAAAACATACAGTGAGGTTCATTGATGCTGGAAGGGTAAAGGGTGAAGTTACTAAAATGACAGGAAGACAAAACCAAGTGTTCATCTTTAGATTATCATGTTATTGCATGGTTTGTTTATTTTAGTGCCACATAATGTGACATAACTTATATTGTATATTGGAGGGAGGATCCTATCAGCAACTGTAAGAAGTGCTGGTGGTGTGGAATTAGAGCTCACCTGGTGTCAATGTCTGCCGCGTGAATTGTGTTGAAGAGAAGTTCGGCCACTCCGACCCCTTCCACATTAATGAGATGGGGCTGGAACAGAGCTTCCGGGGCCTCGAACCTCTCTCCTCCCACCTTAATAACACGGCCATCAGGGAGCTAGAGGCACAGAGAATATAGAACCGTTTAGGGTTTTAAATCAGTCAATATAAAGAGTTTTAGGGTGTGTTCACACCACTGATCTATATAGATCAGTGGTTCACACTTGTAGTTTGGTTAATTTGGTCCGGGACTAAAAAAAACATTGGCTAGTTTGGTAAGAATAAAACAAACCCTGGTGCGATTGCCCTGTTCGTGCGATTTATTTGAATAACTGTGAACGCTGCCATCCGAACCCTGGCACGCACCAAACAAGTGGACTGAGACAGATGAAAAGATGGGTCTCGTCCGCTTCCAATAAAACTCTGATATGGTTCGAATGAAATATGAACGCAAAACAGACCAAAGACATGAAAATGAAGGAGACCCTAAAAAGACAGAATGCTCACGCATACCCATTTTTTCTTGTCATAGTCATGATGTTGCCCATCACAGTTTGGTACAGGCATCAGAACCGTGGATCACATCAGTAAGTTCCGTCTCAAAATAGGAAATACGACATAAAAACCGACCAATCAGGTTGTGAATGTGAACATATCCCTATACCTTTAGGTTTGGTATCTTAGGTTCGGTGACAAAGATGCAAATGTGAACATTAAGCGGACCAGGACTAAATGTTTTTATTTTTTGGTTTGGATCAAACGAACCAAGCGAACCAAACTACAAGTGTGAACACACCCTTAGTCCTGGTCCGCTTAGCTTTTATATTGGCATTTTAACACCGAACCTAAAGGCATAGGGATATGTATATACCTGATCGGTCGGCTTTTATTACGTATATTTCGCGACGGAACTAACAAAACATCTAAAACAATGCTGTGTGCTGGGCTAAATGCACTCGTTGTATGTGTGTAGCCAACATATGATGGTGCTTTGACCAACCGAGAACTCGTGAAGAGCTTATAAAATGTGTAAAGGAGTCAAAACAGCGGTAAGAATCCCTCCGTCTGCCATCTTCGATCTGCCGAGAGGAGACATGGTTCTGATGCCTGTACCGAACTGTGATGGGCAACATCACGACTATGACGAGAAAAAAACAGGTATGCTTGAGCATTCTGTCCTTTTTAGGGTTGCATTTTGTAAGATCATGTCCCGTTTTTGGTTCGTTTACATGTCTTTGGTCCGTGTTGCGTTCATATTTTATTCTAACCGCTTCAGAGTTTGTTTGGAAGCAGACGAGACCCATCTTTTCAGCTTGTTTGGTGTGCATCAGGGTTCAGATGGCAGCGTTCACACTTACTCAAATGAACCGCACTAACAGAGCAATCGCACCAGGGTTTGTTTTAATCGAACCAAACATGCCAAGTGTGAACACACCCTTATTGAAAATTCAAATAGGGCTGCCAATATATAAAACATATACATCTGTGATGTTTCTGCTGCTGATAAAATGACTACTTCCCTAAATATGTAATTAGACAAGATTTGTGATCCTTCCTATTTTTGCAACTCTGAGTTAAATAAAAGTATTAATTTCTTTAAAAACTTTTAAACTGTAATGTATATGTATATATGATTTGTGACTTGCATTATTAAACTGTCTCCAGTGGCAACAGGACTGCAAGTATTTATGATTTATAAATACTGGCTGATAAATACTGTGGTATACAACCACTCCTCGTGTCAACATTCAGCTACTTTCTTATCACATGCCTCACTACTTCAAACTGGACTTGATCATAAGATGTTCCTGTTAGACTGAGCAAAGTCTCAGGTCTGAAGGGTAACCCACAGCCGAGCCTAACTGTGATGACTAATGAGAAAATGGCGACAGGGTGCGTGGGAGTATATAAAGAGCCCATTGAGGACTGTCCAGAGGTCGGAAATGCAGAGCTTCCCAGCTGGGGAAGGATTGTGGCCACGCAGGAAATGATGTTACATGCTGGTTAAGCAACTTCAACACCACACAGCCTTCCTTGTTTCAAAACGTGCTCTTTTGATTCTCCTTTTTTAATGCCCTCTAAAAAAAGAAGTTCAGAGATTAAATCAAAAAGAAAAACACCACACCCATACCTACAAACTCAAAGAAAAGAAGAAACAGAGTGACAAAACACTTGACCAACTTGTCAGCAACTGTTGCCCCCTCTTGAGGCCACTCTGCTTAATTACACATTCAGCAGCCAATCAGACTCCAGCAGTGTGTGGCGTCTCACAGACAGGATGTCAAAGTGTAGACTGAAGAATTTCCCTGCTGCTAAATCCAATCCAAAGAGCATATTACCATGGAAACGCAGAACACTTATGTGCCCCAGTGGGAAATCTGTGAAACCACATACTAAAAACTCCAGCCAGAAAAACCTCTACCTCACAAACTGTAACTTTCAAACATCTCAGCAAGAAGGATACTTTCACCCTGCAAGCTGTTAACACCTTTTTAGAATGCAACCTGGTGTTAAAACGGTTCATGAAATTCTTCCCAGAGTCACATAAAACTGACCGTGTAGGACTCCACCAATACGGTGGTCTCCAGGGCGAGCTTCTGTTCTTGCTCGATGTTGTATCCCACGTAGCAGAGCTTCTCCTTCATCATGCGCACTGTCTCGAAGTCTGCCGAATGGTTGAAGGCGTAACCTCGCAGCAAGAGCAACTGTGTGATGGCAAAAAACAAACATAAGTCATGTTTTTTTTTATCATCTGATGAGTGTTGCGATTTATATTCCAAAGCAGGGCTCCGCTGGTTCAAGGAACAAACAAAAACAAAAGCAAATTTAATCATTCTGAACAGAAATGCTTGTTTGAAATTACTTTAACTGGTTAATAACATTATTTTATCTGTCTGTTTAATATTTTAATTTAGCAGTCAACTAATCATGAATTCAAATAGTACGGCCTATGCAAAAGTGATTGAAATTGAGTGAGTGAAATGCCCGCGCTCAGCTGTCAATCATCATACAGTGGGGAGAACAAGTATTTGATACACTGCCGATTTTGCAGGTTTGCCTACTAACAAAGCATGTAGAAGTCTGTAATTTTTATCATAGGTACTCTTCAACTGTGAGTGACGGAATCTAAAACAAAAATCCAGAAAATCACATTGTATGATTTTTAAATTAATTTGCATTTTATTGCATGACATAAGTATTTGATACATCAGAAAAGCAGAACTTAATATTTGATACAGAAACCTTTGTTTGCAATTACAGAGATCATACGTTTCCTGTAGTTCTTGACCAGGTTTGCACACACTGCAGCAGGGATTTTGGCCCACTCCTCCATACAGACCTTCTCCAGATCCTTCAGGTTTCGGGGCTGTTGCTGGGCAATACGGACTTTCAGCTCCCTCCAAAGATTTTCTATTGGGTTCAGGTCTGGAGACTGGCTAGGCCACTCCAGGACCTTGAGATGCTTCTTACGGAGCCACTCCTTAGTTGCCCTGGCTGTGTGTTTCGGGTCGCTGTCATGCTGGAAGACCCAGCCACGACCCATCTTCAATGCTCTTACTGAGGGAAGGAGGTTGTTGGCCAAGATCTCGCGATACATGGCTCCATCCATCCTCCCCTCAATACGGTGCAGTTGTCCTGTCCCCTTTGCAGAAAAGCATCCCCAAAGAATGATGTTTCCACCTCCATGCTTCACGGTTGGGATGGTGTTCTTGGGGTTGTACTCATCCTTCTTCCTCCAAACACGGCGAGTGGAGTTTAGACCAAAAAGCTCTATTTTTGTCTCATCAGACCACATGACCTTCTCCCATTCCTCCTCTGGATCATCCAGATGGTCATTGGCAAACTTCAGACGGGCCTGGACATGCGCTGGCTTGAGCAGGGGGACCTTGCGTGCGCTGCAGGATTTTAATCCATGACGGCGTAGTGTGTTACTTATGGTTTTCTTTGAGACTGTGGTCCCAGCTCTCTTCAAGTCATTGACCAGGTCCTGCCGTGTAGTCCTGGGCTGATCCCTCACCTTCTTCATGATCATTGATGCCCCACGAGGTGAGATCTTGCATGGTGCCCCAGACCGAGGGAGATTGACCGTCATCTTGAACTTCTTCCATTTTCTAATAATTGCGCCAACAGTTGTTGCCTTCTCAGCAAGCTGCATTGCCTATTGTCCTGTAGCCCATCCCAGCCTTGTGCAGGTCTACAATTTTATCCCTGATGTCCTTACACAGCTCTCTGGTCTTGGCCATTGTGGAGAGGTTGGAGTCTGTTTGATTGAGTGTGTGGACAGGTGTCTTTTATACAGGTAACGAGTTCAAACAGGTGCAGTTAATACAGGTAATGAGTGGAGAACAGGAGGGCTTCTTTAAGAAAAACTAACAGGTCTGTGAGAGCCAGAATTCTTACTGGTTGGTAGGTGATCAAATACTTATGTCATGCAATAAAATGCAAATGATTTAAAAATCATACAATGTGATTTTCTGGATTTTTGTTTTAGATTCCGTCTCTCACAGTTGAAGAGTACCTATGATAAAAATTACAGACCTCTACATGCTTTGTAAGTAGGAAAACCTGCAAAATCGGCAGTATATCAAATACTTGTTCTCCCCACTGTAGGTAAGCCGCTGTGGCAAAGCACTGGCATTAGATTTTGGATCTCAGGAGTTTTTCCAGAGGATATGACACCAACTATTAAATCATTACATTTAAGTGAAAATGAATGGCAGGTAATATCCAGCCTGGTGTGTGCTTTCAAACCAGCGAAAATTGCAGGTTAGTGTAGAACTGCTACTATTCAGGAAAAATAAACACCATGTTTTTAAAGTTAGTATTGTGGCTTTATGTATGGTCAGACACATGTGTTTTGTCTGTCAGTAGAACGGCCGCATCTGAGGCAGTCAGTGCATCGCATTACGTTTTCATCAATTTACAAGTTACAAAGTTTATTGTAGCTATGTGAGTGCTCAGTTTTTCCTGTTGTGTAATACATGTGGCCAAAATCTTGTGTTATAAAAAAAATGAAGTGATTATGCATAGGCTGTATTGGCTATGACTAGACAGCAAATACCAAACTAAGACTCTCTTCTCTGCTCCTCAATTACATAAAACATTAGCCTTTTTTTGAGTAAAGAAAACGCTGTACTTATTCAAAAAACTCTGTTTTTTTTATTTACCTTTGCACCGCAAAGAAGTAGAGACGAGTCTCCAAAATGTCTTCATTCACGATTGAGGTGGCTAGAGCTGCTGTATGAGGTTTTGCTGACAGTTTGAGGATTTACTGGAGTTATGAGGTTTAGTCACAAGATCTTTGTAGTATAAAGTTCTATTCAAGCTCTTGTTTAAAGTATTGGCTAAAAAAAGTAAAAAGAAAAAAGTTATTAACTGGATTTGAAATGTCTATTTTTAAACGAACTGAATACAAACACTCTCTGATTATGTAATCCGTATGAAAGGTGCGTTCACGGCGAGTCAGCATCGTCAACTTTATCTTTGCAGTCGACACTCACTCAGAAAACACTAGTTTATTAAGAAATAATTAAAATGTCTCCTTGCTATTTTTTTTCCCGACACATTCATAATCATTACTTTTGCTGGTGCTTTGAGCACGTTTGAGGCTATATATTACGCCTATGTATTAAACGCTCGATATGGTTTAGTATTATTATATATTTAAGTAATTAAATTAATGTGTTTTTCCATTCCAGTGCACTGCTTTTCCATTGTAAACACAGAAAGACATGTTTGACTGCTGTGCTCGAGTCTTGCATATTTTGCAGCTTCTTGCACGACACAGCATTTTAAAAACGCAGCTCTCAAGTTAAATACAAGTTAAATGAGTTCTCTATACCTTGCTTCATTTTCATTCCACTACCCTGCATCTCACAATTTTAAACACACTGTTTTAATGGCTCCTTAAAAGGTAGTTGCTTTAACATGTTATTAGGGCAATTTAGGGTATCATCTAGACATCTAAGCTCATACATTTTAAATGAGGAAGTGAAATTAGATACTTAACATTACTTTAACCAAGATGCTGAATCATGAAAAGTGAAATATTCCATACCTTAATGAGATAGCGTGTAATGTCTCGTCCCGCAATGTCCAGTCTCCTCGTGAGATGGGGCAGAGAGAAGCCCTCGTACACGGGACAAATGTGGGTTACGCCATCGCCCGAATCCACCACCACCCCTGTCAAAAGGCCTGGGTGTAGCACAACAGACAAATATTGATAGAATGTCCGAAATAAGTGACGCACTGATAGTGCACTAGGTGCAATAAAATGTTTGGCAATTCAACATTTTGAGCAATAATGTTATGGACAAGGTTAAAACAGTACATAGGATAACTCACCTTGAGCATAAAGGGTTAGCACAGCCTGGATGGCGATGTAAACGCCTGCAAACTGGTATGTCTCAAACATGACCTAAAGGGCAGTGGGACAAACAAAGACAAATGAACAAAAAAACTAATTCACTATAATAACACTAGACCATATTAGCCTAGTTCAAAAATAATTCCACAGGTGTAAGCATATCAGCTATTTTACAATTTCGTCAAAAACTGGTTTATCCACCTTATTTCTCAACACAGAAGTGAGCTATTTCCTGTGAATGTATGAGAATTTATTCATATAGCCATTATAGGTAAATAATTAGAATAATAAAGTGCAGTAAAAGGTTAAACTATTTGTGCTACAAACCAGTGCGTTTATGATAATGATATTAGATTATAATAATATGCTAACAAATATAACATAACTGACTTTTTTACAGCTAAAATAACTGGAAGTAACTGACACCGGAAGCCCCGTACATTCAAGGTAAAAATGCCAGAGCTCTTTACAAATTAAATGTCCTTATTTTCTTAAGCTGTTTTTTTAGGTCTTTTCAGACCTCTAGATAATTAGCTTTGTTCCGAAACAGGGACTTAATTTTGTTAAAATGTTGCATTTCACAAGGCAACATTTCAAAGCGTTCCAAAATGCAAGTCACATGCGAGTAAAACTGTCATCTTATTGGTCAGTTTCCTGAGTCATCCATTAGGTGGATTGACAAGTTCGCTCCGCGAGCTTAATGTGGCTTTATCTGTAGCTGTCGAGACACACAAACACTTATGAATGTAGTCGTCATTCCCGCTCAAACTGATATATATTTATAATGTAGTTAGAGCTGATGAACTGACTGTGCTGGTGCTAATCTTCATCAACATCAAAGAATAATGTCTACCCACTATTTAGAAATTACACAGTTAAACATTGTTTCAATGTTTTCAAAGTCTCTTCTGCTCACCAAGGCTGCATTTATTTGATCAAAAATACAGTAAAACCATAATATTGTGAAATATTATTACAATTTAAAATAACTGTTTACTGTTTGAATATGTTTTAAAATGTAATTTATTCCTGTGATCAAAGCTGAATTTTCAGCATCATTACTTCAGTCTTCAGTGTCACATGATCCTTCAGAAATCATTCTAATATGATGATTTGCTGCTCAGGAAGTGTTGCGTTCATGCCATGTCGTAATTGCCTAAATTAAAAATAATAGCTCTGCATGCTTTTGAATCTCTCATGTCATACACCGTTTGGTCTGCACAGCGGCTCTTCAAGTCAAACACACCTTAAATCTGCGGTGGTCAGGTGGTACAGCAATCACATGGTACAAGTCGTAGCTCTCAGAAAATTACGAGTTTACACGTCGTAATTACAAATTCTACAAGCATGTGAAGGCTTTTTACAGTTCAGAATCGTTTCGGTAATTACGACATGGCGTGAACGCACCTATACATTTAATATTATTATTAATGTTGAGCTGCTTAATATGTTTGTGGAAGCCGTGATACATTTTTTCAGGATTCTTTGATGAATAGAAAGTTCAAAAGAACAGCATTTATTTGAAATAGAAATGTAATAATGTAAAAGTCACCTGACTTAATTTAAACTTTTAAACTGTATATTCTGTTTATATACTGTATATTGTATATACATAATTTAGGGCATCAAAACTCTCCAAACTACGAGGCTAGGCCAAACACTCAGATACTTCAATGACCTTTCCAGCATTTTTGGTGACGTTTTGTTATGCATTTTTCGGTGCATGTTTTCACACCAAAAATTAGAATAGATTTAACAGTAAAAGTAATTAGATTTTACAGCAATAAGAAACTTACGAAAATTATCATTACGAAAAAGAATTACACCAATATAATAACTCGGATTAGGGTGTGTAGGCTTCATTTGTCTTTATGGAAATTTCTTTAGATTATGGTGTGAAATGTGACTTCAAAGATTCAGACGAATGGTCTGACTACACACCTCTATGATCTTCTCGCGGTTCTTGGTTGGGTTCATGGGAGGCTCTGTGAGGAGGATCTTGCAGTTGCGCGAGTTGATATTGAGCTTCTCCGGGCCGAAGGTGTAATCCCATAAGTGCTTCATATCATCCCAGTTCCTGACGATGCCGTTCTCCATCGGATAGTTCACCTCCAGCATTGAGCGTAGTTCACTCGCTTCATCTCCCACCATCAGATCCTGAGTAATCATAAGTCAAAGGTTAGAAAAACCATCTCGGCTCATAGCTATGATGATGAAATCAGAGGTCAGTGATATAGTATCAGTCAAAAACACTTCAATGTGGCAGCTCAGCATCAGCATTTCCACAACAGATGCAGGACACCGGGAATCTCATGTCCCACAGCTGATACACTTTGATGCAGAGTTAGAGTATGAGTCACGAGGACGCCTCCGTTACGGCTCATGTAGAGCTCAAGCACAGTAAACACGGCCGCTGAGATGAGATGGCCATACGGACAGATGCTGCACTCGTTCACTACAACCAACATGCACAGAACAGCAGATCTCCATGCACAACAACATGTTAGTAATTTTCATTGACCACCCTTTACCCCAGATAAACCCTCACGTTTAGCATTGCTTTAATGCCTGTATTTACACCAAAGATGATACGTTTTATTAATCGTTCTAATTCTATACCCAGATTTCCATTACAGATATGCACAAAACGTTTGCAATGTTTTCTAAATGTCGACAAAAAATTACTGCGGAATAACCGATGTTATGCGACTAAAACATAATTTTTTCCTCTCGCAATAAGTCATTCCATAAATCATGACGACTGATGTTGGTAGGTTTACGTGTATCGCAGCCACCGCACTAGCCATTATTTGAATCGAAGGAGACGTACAGGAGGCGTGTTATCCAAGCATTAATGGCAAGGAAAGCCCTTTATACTTGTGAGCGGCCACGTGTGAGGTGTTTCTGGGTGTTTCTCCCTCATATCTGCTTCCAGGTCTTGATCAATTGTGGCATTTCTTTGTTGTTTAAAAAACAATACTCCCATAATTCTTTTGTCTTTTATGAGTTTAATAAACAGCTCTGTCTCGTCTTCTGTCCAAACATACCGCACCTTCTTTAAAGAATTACTGAGTTTTACGTACGCCGGGTGACCTGTAAATGAGAAAAAACTGTTTCCATTACAGTTTTGCGAAATATTCTTTTTTTAGTACTGCCTGAAAAACCACCTCATGCGAGCGTAAAAACTTTTTTTGCAATATATGGGAATTTTTGCGGAATTGACGTGTTTCCATTGGGCATATTTTCAATTTGCAATTTCAATTTGCGCAATTTGAAGGGTAATGGAAACACGGCTTATGAGAATAGGGAAGTCCACACCTATAACACCTGTAACTAAAATGAATTAATTGATTAATTTTCATTTCTTAACACTCATCCTTTCCCCACAGGTCAAAATGATTTAATTCAAAATGGCCCTAAAAATTATACTTTTTTTTTAGTCCAGAAAGCTTATTTCATTTCATTTTGAGAATTTTTTTTTCTATTTTTAATGCAATGTTTTTGGAGATTTTTTTTATTTTATTTACCCTTAAATTACTAGATTTTAATCAATAAATGAAAAATAATCATAATTTAAGCACACAGCGCTTCAGAACGGTTAAATCAATGAATAGCGCACATTAATGCCAGGTAATTGTTTATTAACTAATGCTGAGGAATAATGACACTGTTCACTTAACGATGTTTATATGATCATATGTTTTAGACGGTTGTAACAATGCATATTTTATCTCCCTCATCTGAACTTGAAAGAGCAGCTGCAACTGCATTAGTAAGGTGCAGACATTTCAAAATAAGTCAATGTGTATTTGAGCTTGTTTATAATTAAAAGTCACGCATTATTTATAAGTTTTTGGTTATACAATAAACTATTTAATTTCATTCCCATTTAATTCATAGTCAGGAGGAAAGACTAAGAACAGTATGACACATTATTCAATAAAGTATCAGGGTTATAATAGTTAACTAAAACCATTAAAAAATATTCATTAGCTACTTGAAATTAAATAAATGTTAACTGAAATTTAAAAAAAATAAACAAACTTATTTGAAGCTTTAGCTTAACCTGATATACTAACTAAAACAGAAATACAACATAAAAACTATATAGATGACACAAACAAAAAAAGTGAACTGAGCTCTCGTGTATTTTTGCGCTTGAACGGTAAAACACACAATTAAGTAACAGTTGGTTATGTAATGCTTAAATGCATTACAATTTAACTAAACTCATTTAACTAAAAAACTACTGTAGATTTAGTCGACTAAAATCCTATGATATAAAACTAAAAAGACTAAAGACTTTAGACTAAAACTAAAAACAATTCAGGTGACTAAAATATGACTAAAACTAAATGACATTTTAGTCAAAAGACTATGACTATAACTAAATCAAAATTTGCTGTCAAAATTAACACTGTATTTTAATCCAAACAGTGACTTTTTATATACACTTTGGTAATGGAGATGTTTGTCTGAGAAAACATCTCTAATAACTAGGAAGGCTTTGAGTACTGAATGAATCACTGAATGTTAATTGTATGGATTATCACGGCGTGCACGGGTACAGTGTGTTCTTTGGCACCGGTACAGGATGTGTCTGGTCGAGCCATGTGTTTTCAATGGAGCCCTGCTGTCCTTAAATTTCATCTGTCTGACTAACTTCCTGGGTACAGCACACCTTCAGCAACATGTTGTTTATCTGAAAAGGCATATTCAGGGTTGTCTAGTCTAGAAGTGTTTTAAAAAGAGCTCTGCGTGTAAAACAATATCTTGTGAACACTGCTACCAATGCATCTTTTGTGACATCAGAATCTATTTAGAGCATATTGGTTTTCTTCTAGTTCCTCAAACAATATTCTAGAGGCCAGAGGACACTGAACAGACAGGCAGGATGACAGGCAGCTACACAAAGTGCAGAGACATCAACATTTCCCTCCATCTTGAGGTGAACTTCTGCTAAATCTATTTCGGACCGGAGGAGGAAATTAAGCTATAATGTCTGATGGGGATCTGAATAGTTGCCAAGTTCTGTGAAAGACATTTGCAGCTTTGAAACAGAAGACAAAGTGCAGCACAAGAGCACTTTGAGCAATGCACTGTGGCAATTTAGATAAAACAATACACAACAGAACAAAAAAATGAAACTAAGATTAGAAGTAGGGCTGGGCGATATATAGAATACTCACAATATATCATATAAACGTCAGTAAAAGAAACTGTATTTGAATTGATTTGTTTTGATTTTGTCCAAAACTGTGTCAATCAGCTCCCTAAGTTGTGAATCAGTATATCATGTACACAAATTCGGGCACTGGTAAGGACAGTAAGGACCCTGTAAGGCTCACTAAACATTGGGACACTGATGGTGACATGACAACAGGTTCCTGTCAACATCACTACTGGTATTTATGAACAACAGCAGAACTGATATTTTTTATGTTGTTATCTAAAGTGCATTATGACAAATACTTTGTTACATATACCTGCAATATTTCAGCCATAAATTAATTATGTGTATTATGTTCATTACCTGTCTAGCGATGTACGTTTATGTTGAAATATAATTAAATAATGGTTTGAATTTTAAAAAACATTTATTGCTTGTCATTATGTATAGTGAGATGCTCATGTGATTTATGTTTCATGCTTCAGAACTTCCGTTAAGGGAACAGTGAGCATCGATACTCCCTGGTTTTAATGGTGCATTGTGGGAATTTTTAGGGAGCGAACATTTCAGTGCACTGGAAGGATGTTGTGATTGAGACAGCCTTTAAAATGAACTCCCTGATCAGAGCCCTGACTACTGAACTAGGGAGCTGATTGAGACGCACCCAACTGATTCAATGTTTTGCACCCACCACCCCCAAGTGGCATTTTACATTTATTAAAATGCTTTAATTATAAAATATTGCCATATCATGCTATTACATGACAGATACATAGTAAACATTTAACAACATCATTTCATAATTACAATATAATAAAAACAAACATTTAAAAAAAACTAAACAAAACAAAAATAAGTACAATTTTATAAAAGATTCGGTAACACTTTATAAGTCACTTATAAGTTATTAGTTAATGATGAACTAATCATTCACTAAATTGACTATACATTCATAAATTATTAATAAGTGATATGCTAACATTTTATGAATGTTTTGTTAATTCAGTAATAAGTCATTTATAAATTATTAGTTAATACATTCATAAATTATTAATAAGTGGTATGCTATACCATATATCTGTATAAGTGATGAATAGTTTATACTTTAGATTAGGGGATGCAGAAAGTGTTGTAAATGACTTGTATACACGTACACGCAAGAAAGATCTACAAATGATATATAACACATTTACAAGTGATGAATTGTTCACAATTTCGATTAGGGGATGCAGAAAGCTTTGTAAATGATTTATCCATGCGTCTACACATCATCTATAACAGGTGTTGAACACTGTAGTGTGTACTGCAGTGTAAGTGCTGACCGGTGAGGGTATAGACCGCTGTCTTCTCTGACACACATGGACTCTTTAAACGCTGTGCACCTGATGTGAGCTTCAGTGGAAGGTGAAACTGGTTCACATTAATCACAGATTATACTTCAATACTTCAATGATTTATAAGTGATAAATAATGTATCAACTAATAACTCAAAAATCTACTATTGATCTGTTTTGATTTATGATTTACAATTTTTTTTGAAGATAACTTACAGCACGTTAGCAATTTATAAATCGTTAGCATACCACTTATTAATAAGTTATAAAAATATAGTCATGTTTTGTAAATTATTAGTTCATCATTAACTAATAATTTATAAATGACTAATGACTGAATTAACAAAACATTTATAAAATGTTAGCATACCACTTATTAATCATTTATGAACATATAGTCATGTTTTGTAAATGATTAGTTCATTAACTAATAACTAATAAGTGACTTATAACTGAATGTTATTATAAAGTGTTACCAAAGATTCTTTAAATGTACGTGTGCTAAAAATTGTAAAAGATTTTCTGGATCCATAAATAAGTCCTTAAAAGTTTGTCCTGATGCGCGCTGTCTCGTAACATTAAAAATTGGGCAGTCCAAAAGCATATGTTTTACAGTCAAGTTGGTACTACAGTATTGACATTTTGGTGCTTCTTCACCCTTCAATAAATGTCCATGAGTCTAGTACGACCTATTTGACACCTTGTAAATACCACTTGGTCGTGTCTTGATTTAAAAGGGTAGATAAATTCTGTGGTTGAGAAAAGATGTATTTAAAATAATTTGTTATTTGGACATTATATCCATTCTGCTTGCCATTTCTCTAATATATATTGGTTGATTAAAGGATTTATGTCCGAGGGTGGGATTTGGCATTCACTGATTCTTTCTGCAAGAACTTGTTTTGCGGTGTAGGTAAGTATTACTGCATGACCATGTTATTATATCGTACTGTATGCTGCAAACAAACAAATAAATAAATATGCTTGTGTTCATTTAGTGTAAAGCATGCCTTGATTATTCTTTAACTACATTTCTATTGCACTTCTTGCATTAAACATTTTGAATTCGGCTGCTAAAATAGCTGTTTGGTTGAAAAGATGGTTCCTGTTACTGGGGAGAGGAAAAAAAAAAAAATTAAGACATTTCAAAGCATATACATTTTTTTATTTTATTTATTTTTTTAATTTTTCTGTATTCTGTTTTTCTTCCATTTAAATTTTTTTGGACTCCATTTTAATGGTTAAATTAAATTTTAGTAATCAAAAAGCATGTCTAATTAATTGAAATCATGAAACTTATACAATTTAACAACAATTTATTAAAAGTTTAACAAAAATTACATGTTTAGCGCCCTTATGAAATGTATTAAGTTCCCACATTATGAAATCATATAGAATTAGACAAACTTTGTCAAACAAAGTGCTGCACAAAAAATAAAATTAATAATAATTAGCATTATTATTAGTGTTAGTATTGTTATTACATTGAGACATAGCTAAATTCTTCTGTAATATATTTCTGTCACAATTTGACGGGTTGCCGTGAAGACCTTTGAGTTTCTGTGCGTTTATGATATGGTGATAGTTTTTCTCAAATTAAACGGTAAAATGCTCATGAAGTGACTCTCAGAGCGGCTCTGGAGATGAAGTTAATGTGTTTATGTCCTCATATAGTGAGGAGGCAGAGGCTGAAAACACTACAAGCGTCACACGCGCTTCAGTGTGTGTGTGGTAAATGAAACCGCGCGTCTACGCCATTCATTCACACAGAGACACGCAGAACATCAAGGATTCATATTTAAATAGTCTTTTTGTGGTTTAATATTCACAGACACTAGTATATATCAAATTTGATTTAAGTACACTGACCTGCTTTTTATTTTTTAATCAAATTTGACAAATTCTGTAAAATTCCGCATTATACAGTAAATTCCGTTTTTATTCCGGAACATTCTGTCTGGATTCCGTGATTCCGTACCCATTTTCTGCATAGCGGAAATCATAGGGCCCTAGACTAGTTATAGAACTATACTGAATATTGTAAAAAGAGATATACTCTTTTGTTTATACCACACAGACCTGGTTATAAGGAATGAGAAACTCTTCAAAATAAATACAGAATAAATAGAAATCAAAGATCAATAATCAGCAACACCACTGAAATACTGCATGGTGCAACACACTCTCCTCAGCAGGCGATAAGTGTTAAACAGAGCACACGTCAGGCTGCACTTACCATTTTTTTGTTATTCTACTTCATGTTAAGAACAAGGAGGAAAGAGTGCAAGTATAAAAAGAAGGTCAAACAGGACAGAATGAAGGCTTTCTTTAAAACAACTAAGCTGAAAAAGTTTTGAACATTACTTTTGAGAATCCTTCAATACAAAGTATTCTCTAACAAACTCCAAATCGATGATCTGACCAGGCAGAAAGTAGAGTGTGAGTGTGAGTGTGGACCTCACCTTAATCTCAATGTTGCCCACTTTAGTTGAGGATCGAATGATGGGCCTGCCCACCAATGCTGGGAAGATGTGCTCTGGGAAGTTGGATCCGGCATAGCCACACTTGACAAACTAAAGGAATGAGAGGTAGAGAGAGAAAAGTAATGAAGTATACTGTGTTCATCCTCTACTTATTTAAACAGGAGAGAACAAGATATCAAAACAAAACAGAATTTTTGATGCCTTTAACACATCTTGATGATTGGCCATTGTTACGGTCCGCTGGTGCAGAGGTTATATATTAACTGCGAAAAAAATTGGTCACACTTTAGTTTAGGGTGCAATTCTCACTATTAACTAGTTGCTTATTATTATCATCATGCATATTATTAGGATATTGGCTGTTTATTAGTAACATGAGCATGACCATATTCTATATCATTAATCCTACCCAATACCTAAACTTAACAACTACCTTACTAACTATTAATAAGCAGTAAATAGGATTTTATTGAGGCAAAAGTCATAGTTAATAGTGAGAATTGGATCCTAATCTAAAGTGTGACCAAAAAATTATTACCATGGTCACTACAATATTTGACCAACAGAATTGTGATTACTGGATGAAAGTATCAATCTGCAGTGGTCAGTATCTATCAAAAGTGGTCCAAGGAAGGAACAGTGGTGAACCAGCGAGAGGGTCAAGGGCGGCCAAGGCTCACTGATGCACGTGGGGAGCAAAGACTGGTCCGTGTGGTCCGATCAAACAGAGATCCCAGATCTCCCCCAGATCTCAATCCAATCGAGCATCTGTGGGATGTGCTGAACAAACAAGTCCGATCCATGGAGGCCCCACTTCTCAACTTACAGGACTTAAAGGATCTGCTGCTAACATCTTGGTGCCAGATACCACAGCACACCTTCAGGGGTCTAGTGGACTCCATGCCTCGACAGGTCAGGGCTTTTTTTTGGCAGCAAAAGGGGGACCAACACAATATTAGGTCATAATGTTATGCCTGATCGGTGTATATGCTCTGTAGTCCCATTTAGCCTCTTGTTAGCAACCGCCTTTCTCAAGACACATAAAAGTAAAAAAAAATTATGTGTTGGGATGTATTTTGTGTATATTGTTATGTATATATGTATTTTATGAATAAAATATGAACATATCTTGAGTTTGTGTTCACCACAGTCCTTATTTCAGGCATTTAACCAAAAACCCATTAAAAAACTATTGACTTTGGGACGATGGAACATGAAATTCAAAAATGCCACCTCATTTCCAGGTTTTAGGACTAACTCCTGCTGCACTGTAATACAGTATTTGATGATCTGTAAATTTGTATAAATGTGTTCTTAATTGTTTTACATATTTATATAGTTTCTTGACTTCATAATTCAGGCCACCAACAAATGAGCTACAACAACAAATCAAGGTGAATGTAATGAAGTACTTGATCTGTCTCCTACTAGACGACTGCCTTAGTGAGAATGTCCCATATTGTTTTAAGATATTTATCTGTACTTATCCATCCATAGCTCCTGACAGTAGGACCGTAACCCCCCAAAAAATATATATGTTTTTGAAAGTAGTCTTAAAGTAGTCAGAATTTCAGTACTTCAAATAATCTGTCTTGGCAAGTATTCACACAAATATTATCTGTTATGTCTTAAGTGAACGTTTGGTTAACTGTTGGGGGAAAACATCTGATGTGTGACATTAGTTTAGATCCGTGCAGTACAGTAGGTCTTAATATATAGGCTGTCTGTTTCATTACTGTTAATCAAACAATTGTGGTATCATGGAATGATATGAAGTTGAATATATATTTTTCCTATAGATATTTGGTTTTGACTTGGTGTGTGCTGAATTTGGTGTTATGACCAGGGATTTTAAGGTATGGTTGCTATGTGATTTTGTTTTGGAACCTTCAGAAAACTTTGATTTTCTCAAAATTGACTTTGCTGACTCTATCGACTTTAAACAAGTGTAGCTCAGTCATTTGTCCGATTCAAACAAATCAAACATAATTTTTAAGGTTTTTTAATAGAGAATTCAAATAACAATAACTCATTAATTTTGCCAGCACGGGTCACATATTCAGAATAGCTTTTGATTGTTTGGTGTCATCCTTCCCTGATGGTATGTGCATCATCGCCCACAAAAAAGTTTGCATAAAACTCATTTAATTTGTTTCTCATATTAACACGATTCCAAAAATGGTCTGAAGGCTTTCAGGCTCATTTATTGGTCAACTAAACACTGCTGCTTTCTCTGTGCATGCTGTGGTTTTAACAGGTGACATCACTTCCTTCTGACTCATCATGGCTCTTTGTTTCATTGGCTGCGCTGACCCAACCACTTTTAGTATTTGCTGAAAAAACACTACTAAAATATTCCTTGTTCACATTATTTCCAGATCAGATTCTGACCACTCACTAACTAGCCAACTATGACGTCAGGATATAAGACCACGCCCCCAAATTCCAGGGCAAATTATTTGAGGCATCAATTCTATTATGTTTATGACCTACCAAGACAGATCTTCCACAACATTAGTGAAACTCGATTTACACCGCTATCCACCGAAAGGCGCGAGAGGAAGTAGCATCTCTCAGTGTTGCAATATGCAAAACGTTATCAAAGCAAGTGGATGACCATAACAGGCAGTATTTATAGTGGGTGGGAACAGCATAAATTAACTGTAGCCACTGTAACTAAAATTAATCTCAATTATGTATTATGATGTAGCAATGATTGGAGCAAGCTAGCAGGCTGAGATAACGCTGAGATAACTGCAGGATTGAGCCCTCGGGGTTTTGGTCATGCAACCGACCCAGATACGAAATTATTATTTGTGTGCCACTGTTTATATTATGTAGTGATATATCAGGATCATATTCGCAAATCACCCCACATTTCACAGCAGCTGTGCTACTAGCATTTAATGCACAGTGTGTAATAAGCTTTAAATAGAAGAAATAAAGAACATAAATCACTTCACAGTCGGATAAGAGAAGAATATGAGGGCAGCTGTCAGACATTCCTTATAGCTGCGCTAAGCTTTCATAACTTCCTGTTAGAGGTCTGCCTGCCTCACTCTCATTTAACTTTAGTCAAAAGCTAAACGAGCCAACAAATAAATGCCAGGTGTTAGAGCTGCGAACGTACCCCTGTTCCGTTATCACAAACCACCACTTTTCTTCCTTGGCTGTCCATCTTTTAAAGCCCCGGAGCCGTCAGAGGCAGCCGAAGTTTCCGAACAAAGTGCTTCACGCACTCAGCGGCAGCTGGGTTCACTTCCTGTTCCATCCAGACACTCGCGCGAGCAGATCAGCCTGTTTTTTTTTTTTTAATGCCCCGCCTCCTGCGTCCCAATTGGCTAGTAAGACTTTCCAAGCGGCCTACGATTGGACAGTTGAGGTGTCATTCATATAGCTTTAACTGCAGTAAACCCAGCAAAGTGTCATTCTTATACCTTTAACTGCAGTAAACTCGATATACGGTATGTAACATAATTTGTCACTTATCCCCTGTAATATCTACATACATTAATCAAGTATGCCTTTAGGTTACAATTATTGATAACTTCTACTCTAGAGATACAGTAAAACACACACACACACACACACACACACACACACACACACATTAAAATATATATATTTAAAATATATCTAAATATAATAGACATCAATAGACATTTATTATGGCAAAATTAAGCGCAAACAGTATTTATTAAAATAACAGTATTTCAAATAAACAATAAGGCCAGTTTAACCCAAATGTTATATGGCCAAGGAAGGTACTCAACTCTCAAAATAAATTGAAACGTTTGTTATAAATAATTATTATTTTCATTAAATATTTTATTAATTAATGTAGATTTTACCCCAGCTGTAAGTTTAAAGTGTATTTTACTTGAAAATATTAATACATCAAATAAAGCTAAACGTTGTTAAGATAATTAAACCACAGTATTGGAAAAAATAATCTAGCCTTTTGTGTTTCAATTAATAATAATAATAATAATAATAATAATAATAATAATAAAGCATAACAAATATTGCTTATAAATTAAGTATAAATTGTTCCTATGAAAAGTGTATAAAATGTAAATAATATTACTTTTTTTCAATATAAAATGTTTTTATATAAAATATATTATTGCACTGTGCTTTTTGTGTGTTGAGGTCGGAACACTTCCCCGTGTTCCTAGTTTCCAGTCGGAATGCGACACTCTTTCATTAGCAGAACATCAACATGGCAGCTGTTCTGTCGCCGAGACCGTGCGATAGCAATCCTGCGACTCCTGGGACGCAGTCTGTGAAGGTTTGTGGGTGTTTACGGCTACATTTAGTTGCAGAGACTGCAGTTATAACATTGCAGAATATAAGGCACACATCTATGCTGTTACGTGAGCCACAGTCGCCTTTGTTTATTTACTATTAGCCTACTAGCCGAGAGAGCTAAAGGCATAGATGATGCTCAGAGTAATACTTCTAATCTAAAAGAAATTAAAACACACGAAAGGACCCCACATGTCTCACTTAGATGGTTTTGGACAGCCATTAATAGTTTATTACGGCCATATAGTATGATTTTAGATCTAGGTAGCGCAGCTAAACATATTATCTGTTAATCCCAATGGGGAATTTTGAAATTTCCTTGACAGAATCTTATTTATGACTCTTCAAACAGGATGACATTGAGGAGAATTCCAGTGATGGTAGTCAAGCCCCCAAGAGACGCAGGATGGGCTCAGGGGACAGTTCCCGGAGCTGTGACACGTCCAACCATGAGCTGGGGTGAGCAGCACATCTGACACACACCATCACAGGTGTTTCTATTAAACTTTGCCAGTGGTGAAGGCAGATTTTTTTTTATTTATTTTTTGGTTGGTGATGCTATGAGATCCAGGCAGACAAGCAACGATTATGTCGGAGGTCAAATTTGAATAAGGAATAGCAAATGTATTAAGTAGAAATATAAAATTATAGAGACAAACAAATTAATCAAGTAAATATTAAAACTGTAAATAAGTTCAAACAAAAATAAGATCTATCTTACTCTATAGTTTATAATAAAGTATTGTATCTAAAGTATTGTATCTAACAGATGAAGATTGTGAACATCAGACTATTGAGAAGTAAGAAAGATATTTGCAGAATGAAAGAGTAAAAGAGAAGCAATAGAAGAAGATATTAAAAAGTACTTTTTTGGGGGAAGTTCAAGTTGTAATACCCAAGTTATGAGTAAGTTTTAGTGCGATTAAAATTAAAGGGATAGTTCACCCAAAAATGAAAATTACCCCATGATTTACTCACCCTGAAGTCACCCTAGGTGTATATGACATTCTTCTTTCAGACGAATACAATCGGAGTTATATTAAAAAATGTCCTGGCTAATCCAAGCTTTATAATGGCAGTGAATGGCAGCCCAAAATGACCGCCTTCCGTATTCAACTTACACAGAAAGTGTAGCGCCTCTCGCAGTTCAAAACGCTTACGCTACGTCCGACGTCATCATCGCGCCAGTTATGCTTTTTTCGTAAGTTGAACACAGAAGGCGGTCCGGCAGAAGCTAGATATTTTACTTTATAAAGTTTTAAATATGGATTTTTTTTTCTTACACAAACCCATCGATTCGCTTCAGAAGGCCTTTATTAACCCCCCGGAGCCGCGTGGATTGCTTTTATAATGGGTGGATGCACTTTTTTTGCGCTTCAAATTTTGGGCTGCCGTTCACCTCCATTATAAAGCTTGAAAGAGCCAGGACGTTTTTTAATATAACTCCGATTGTATTCGTCTGAAAGAAGAATGTCGTATACACCTAGGATGGCTTGAGGGTGTGTAAATGATGGGATAATTTTCATTTTTGGGTGAGCTATCCCTTTAACTAGCATTTTTGGGAAAAAGAAAATCCTCTCTGGGTCAAATTGACCAGAACACAATGTGAGGGTTAAGATAATTTATCTAGAAATATTTCTTACGAACCGTGAAACTTTATTTATTTTATTAAAATTATATTCCTTCACCATGACAATGGAATTATTTAGATGTTTTATCTTGCACCATCATATTTTATTTATGTGGACTCTGGAGTGGAGTATTTCTATGAAACTGCACCTGTTGGTTGCTTACTAGCTGGCCAAAGCCAATTTTTACTCATTATTCTGGCCCAGTGTTACTTTGTGTATTGAGCCTTGCTGTTTTATTACAGACCAACATACTTCCCTGCTGAAAACCTGACAGAATACAAATGGCCTCCGGATGACACGGGGGAGTATTATATGTTACAAGAACAAGTGAGCGAGTACTTGGGAGTCACGTCATTCAAACGGAAATATCCAGGTATGAGCAACAAGCCTCTAACTGTCAGCAGGGAAAATTGAGTTGAATAGTTTTCATGTTATCGGTTTTATTTTCGGATTCAGTTACTGATGATAGAGATGCAGTTTTATATTTTGCTGATAACACTTTTTTACATTTTCAAATTAATACCAGATTTGGAAAGAAGAGACCTGTCTCACAAAGAAAAACTTTATCTGAGAGAGCAGAATGTCATTACGGAAACACAATGTACACTGGGTAAGATTTCAATAATTCAGTCTTTCTAATTTCCATTTCTTTTTTTATCTTGAATTTGCTTAACAGAAAAAAAATTATGTTGTAAAATTGACAACAGGTAACTAGGGTTGCAAAGGGGCGGAACTTTCCGGAAACTTTCCGCAGGAACTTAATCTGGGGAATTTTGGAATATTCCAATTTGTACTTTACAGGAATTTATGGAATTAACTGAAAATTTGGGGAAATTTATATAAACTGTATCTTATACAAACATAAATATAAACATTTTATTTGGTCATAAGCGGACATGTTTTTTTTTTTGCATATTGATATATTTTCCAATTGATTACTTCTAATTTAGTAAATGTAAAATAAAAATATTTTTATTGCAGCAATTGTTATGCATGTTATTTATTTCAGTGTCACATGATCCTTCAGAAATCATTCTGATATGCTGATTTATTATCAGTGTTGGAAACAGTTGTGCTGCTTAATGTTTTTTTGGAAACTGATACTTTTTCAGGATTCACTGCTGAATAAAAAGTTAAAAAGAACAGCATTTATTAAGCAGCTCAACTGTTTCCAAAATTAATAATAAATCATCATATCAGAATGATTTCTGAAGGATCATGTGACACTGAAGACTGGAGTAATGATGCTCAAAATACAGCTTTGCATTACAGAAATAAATTATATTTTAAAGTATATTAAAAAACATTATTTTAAATTGTAATAATATTTCACAATATTACTGGGGTTTTTTTATGTATTTTTGATCAAATGTGCATGTTATGGAGGAATGTGTAGGGTAGAAATTCAACTGAAAGTGCATTAAATCTGGTTGTATAACCAAGATTATGCTGCAAGATTTTTCTTCAACTACATTTAAGTTCCCTGTTATAGGATAACCTGCAATTTTGCAAATTCCCGTTAATTCCCATGGAAAGTTTCCAGCCTTAAAAATTCCCGAAATTTTGCAACCCTACAGGTAACTTTATTCTTACCCTGAAAATATTTGATTGAATGTCAATACACAATCTCAAACTGAGATGGTTTAGTTTTCCAACACAGTGATTTAATTCATAATTTGCTTAACACCTTGACGTGTAGCTTACTGTGATGTTGTAGTTGTTGTTGTTGTTGTTGTTGTAGTAGTAGTAGTAGTAATTATTATTATTATTATTATTATTATTATTATTATTATTATTATTATAAGTTCAATGTATCAGCCTAGTCTAAGGCTAAATGCGAGAATCCTATATTGACATTCCGCCCTTTTTCCTAGGTCTCACTGCTTTGCGCAGTGATGAAGTTATTGATTTGATGATTAAGGAGTACCCAGCCAAACATGCTGAGTACTCCGTGATACTACAGGAGCGAGAGCGGCAGAGGATAACTAAGGAGTACTCTGTGAGCACTCTTAGTGCAGTGAGTAACACTCTTTTATTTGTACTTATATATATATATTTATTTATTTATTTAAATGAATGAATACATTTATTCAGCAAGGATGCATTAAATTGATCAAAAGTAAGTGTTATACATTTTTACAAAAAAAATCTATTTCAATGGACTACTTGCAAATGAGTTTCGTTTTCAAATATTACGGCTCGCTAGCTTCCGGTTATGTATATTTTCACTGTGCTGTAGTCACCTAGTTGACTAAACGCCACTGAGTGTCTGCAAGAAGATTTAAAAACCTGGACATTTTCAAGAACAGGAGAAGAAATGTTTTGATGAATAATATCAGAATGGTCCTTTTATTTTAATTTCTTTTAAATTATTTTTATTAAAGGGGTCATGAACTGGATTTTTTTTTATTGTTTTATAATGTTTCCTGAGGTGCACTTATAATGTTAATATGATTTTTATATAAAACAATTGTCACAATTTAGAAATAAAAGGCATTTTTCCTACCCTGATTTTAGCCTCTGATTTGAACGCTCTGTTTGAAGGGGCGTGTCTGCTGGGAGACTTCAGTGTAAACGCCCACTGCTGTGATTGGCTGATATCTTTGCATATGAAATAAGTACTACATGTAGAACCCTCTCGGATACTTTTACTACATTTTTACTATTACAACTATCGAGATTAACGAATCATGAAAAGTGTTGATTATAGCATTATATTTAGATCTATTCCCATCACATGAAAGGTTGCAGTGATGAGCATTGAGCAGATGTGTTGATCGCGTGAATGCAGTGATCTCATCATTGCAACGATTTCTGTACTCTCATGAATGCTTTCACCATAAATAACAATGCAAACACAATGTAAATACAGTAATAGCTTCATTGTGCAGCGTAACAGCATCATTGATTACATAACGGGAGTTTTGGCAAGTGTCCAGATAAACTCGTGCTGAGTGATTGACAACTTCAGCCATTGGAAAGGGAGCATATAATTTCTGTATATAATTTCAACACAATTTAAATAACTGATTATTTTCTTGCTACTAAGAGAAACAATGTGAAGTTGATAATTTAGTCACTGGCTTGATTTACTGATGCATAAACAATATTGAACTCTAAGAAATCTGTCTGAACTTGAATAATTACACATAAATCACTGGTCACAGATCAGGCATTAGAATTAACACGGTTACTTACATGTCGCATTACTGTGGACTGTTTGCAAAGCCTGCGCCGAAATTGCGACTGAATTACCAAATAATCCACAATGAAATGTACCGAATACAAACAAATAATGTACTGCTGAGACTTTCACATAGCACAAACTTTCCTAGCATTAGGATCCTTTGGAAGGTAATGTTATTGTAACTGTCAAAAGGTCAATGAAAATTAATTCTCAGTTCATGATCCCTTTAAACATTGACAGTCATTTCGTTGCATGTCATTTACATGGTTATGGCACAATTCTTAATTCATGTTCATAGTAGTAGCACTGTCAATGTGTTACTGTTTAAGACTAATTAAATGTCTACCATCATTACATTTCTTTAAGGCAGGTAGCGCATTCATTCAAACTATTTTAAATGACTGGAATAAGAGCACAACAAGCGCAACACAAGCAAATCCTGTTTACCAGTCTAATTCATTTATACATGGCAACTCAACAGGTATGAAATATGATCAGTATGTGAAAAGCACTGTTAATGAGAAAATGAGCATTACACTGCTGCAGGTTAGTAGGAAATATATTTATTGTTCACAAAACACATTTGGAAAAGAAAATATATTTATAGGAAAGTTTCAGCAGGTTCAATATTCATGTTAATGCAGAGAACATGATTCATTGTTTTAATGAACTGACAGCCCTAAAATCTAGTAATAATCTGTGTTCTCATGAATAACTGTCTGTATGTATGTGCACTGAACGCTGTTACTGGAAATGCCTGAGCCGTAATAAGTGCAGTGCAGAAGTAGTTGTGCAAGTAGCCCATTTTTTACTTTGGTTTATTCATAAACAGTTCCAGATATCTTGAAATATCACAGTTTCCACAAAAATATTACACCGTTTTCAATATTGATAATAATAAGAAATGTTTGTTGAGCAGCAAATCAGCATATTAGGATGATTTCTGAAGGATCATGTGACACTGAAGACTGGAGTAATGATGCTGAAAATTCAGCTTTGATCACAGAAACAAATTACATTTTAAAATGCAGTATATTCAAATAGAAAACAGTAATTTTAAATTTACAATATTTCACAAGAATATTTTTTACTCTTTTTGATCAAATAAATGCAGCCTTGGTGAGCATAAGTGACTTTTTTCACAAACATGTATAGTGGTATATCCTTGTTTGCAGCAATAATGATGTAATAATTAAATCTGTGAGTGCTAATGGTCTGACTTTTTTCTTTTTAGCAAATGCAGCAACAGAATCCTCAAAAAGTTGAAGCAAGTAAAGTGCCAGAATACATCAAGAAAGCAGCTAAAAAAGCTGCTGAATTCAACAGTAATTTCAACCGAGAGCGGATGGAAGAGAGAAGGGCTTATTTTGACCTTCAAACACATGTAAGATGTGCTCATGTTCTTTGATAATCTGATCGTGTACTGTAGTGTGTAAAATGCATATAAAACAGCTTCATCAAGATAAACAAATAGAAGCATCCAGCAATTACCAAACAATGTCCTTGGCACAGACCATAATGCAACATGATTGTGACGTCATGTGTAAACTTTCCAAATAATTTGCTAATTTAATCTACGATCTGTTACACCCCTACAGAAAACCCTAGGACCTGCCTAACAATAGCCTAGCAACACCCTGGCAATGGCTTTGAACACCTATGTAAACACTTAGCTTATTTGGTTCGCTATTTCTCTTTTATCTGAAGATTATTCAGGTACCTCAAGGAAAATACAAAGTCCTCCCACCAGAAAGAACCAAGACCGGTCCATATCCAGTTGCACTCATTCCTGGCCAGTTCCAAGAGTACTACAAAAGGTGAATTGTGTAATAAATCGTTGCTGCTTTATTGCAAAATCCTGCTGAGCTTCTGATTTTACCTGTTGATGAGTTACTGTAATCTCCATTATACTTGAGAACAATGCTGCAATGTTGTCCTAAAATGTGGCCACCGTTCAGCTTTCTGACTGAGCTTTTCTTGCCTCATCTACGCTTGTAGGTACTCTCCAAATGAGCTCCGCTACTTGCCCTTGAACACAGCTCTCTATGAGCCTCCGCTGGACCCAGAGCTGCCTGCCCTGGACAGTGATGGCGATTCTGATGATGGTGAAGATGGAAAAGAAGATGGAAAAAAACATAAAGGTTCCTCTGTAAGTTGTTTTCATGTGACCATTTGTGACTATAAATGCACAGTTGGTTTAGTCATAGTCTCATGTAGCCAGGCCTTCAGACTGACGGCAGAAGGTCTGAACTCCATAGCAGCTTTCATTTGACCACCCAGAGGCCATCTGACTGACATGTAAAGCAACAGTTCATTAATCACAGTTCGTTTTGTTCTGCGTCATGTTTAGGGGCGTGAAAATGTAACTTCGATGTCCCTACAGTAACAGACCGGTGTGTAACGTGTTGGACGTATTTTAAAGAGTCCATGACGCGAGCTTTACATAATTCATATACTTTTTAAAATCCAGCGTTTAGTTGATCCTGATAAGCGATAATTATCGCAGTTGTAAACACAACGGCTTTCTCCTTCCATGATGAGGTTTGGCGTCACGGCATCTTTGTTTCCAGGCGGATCGTTAATGAATGCGACACACACATCTCCCGGAAATCCTGTAGAATTCAACCAATCAGATGACGACTTTGAAACTCCTGAAGTGTTTCCAATTTTGTATGCCAAAATTCTGTGGGACCAGTCTGTGGGCGTGACCTCTGAAGCTGAGACTAGTGTAGATAGTGGAGTTAACCAGTGTTTCACATTCATTAACTAGACTGTGGCGGCCTGCCATAGTCTAATATGTCCCGCCACAGTTTCATAGTGATCCGAAAATATATTTAAACTTCTCACATAAAACGTCTTTAACGTTGCAGTATGGCTTTATCCACTAATCAAATAGCAAAAGGCTGTGAACTAAATAAGTCTGTTCACGCTGCACATTTCAGAGCAAAGTGCGCACTTTTCTCACATGAGAAACACTTCTCACACTTTTCTGTGTTGAGATAAAAGCCCAACTGCAGTTTCCGTCAAAATAAAAGCTCAAGGGTTTTTATGCAAATGTAGAAATTAGGAAAAAAGTATTATAATTTTCATACTGTAGCATAAAGTGAAATAATATACTTAAGTATTCATTTTAATTTATTTTACAGTGCATTTGTTTAACAATATATGGCTATTACTGTCATAGGGATAATAATAATATAAAATTCTTTACTGATTATTTTACTGAAATTATTTTACAATTATATACTAATTGTTTGGCTTCCTAATACACCAGTGTGAATGTAATGTAGACTGAGACACTATCACAACAAAAAAAAATTTGAGTCCTCTTTTAAGTCAATTCACCAACTTTTTTTTTTGTTAAATCTGCACACTGAACATGGGTTGGAGCTCTTGATATTGAACTTTCAAAGTGCACCAGATTGATGAAAAAATTCTTGCGGAGGGATAGAGGTCCACCCACCACAATCCTGTGGGAAACACGGATTTAAACTTCAGGTGTTGATGAATCCGCCAATGCGTTTTGCAGCTTTTTTTCCTGATAACAGCGAAAAGAACTCAAAATACTGTCATTATTGGTCATACAGACATCATTTGAAACTGCAAAAGGGTCTATTTTTATTTGTGTACACTCATAATAACAACAAAACAGTTTTTGTAAAATAAAGAAAACATACAGCGTGTGCTTTCTGCCGTCTCAATCTACGTGAACTTCTTTCTGAAACGCGTCACAAAAATGAACCGAAACTCAGGGAATACTTTCCACAGAGACATGAGAAACGTCTATAGAAAGCTTAAAATGTCTAGTTTTAAATTAATCAATTGAAATTTAAATCGAAATCAAATATTCTCTGATTATGTGGACTGTATGAAACCAACGAGAGGTACAATCTTTCCCGTCTGAGCTCATTATCTGTAATGTGGTCACATCTACGCGCAGCGCAGGCTATTCATACGGTAATCGTCCTGTAAACGCCCCCATCACCTGGATAAACAAAGCGTCAAGCTGCTTCAGGTTACTCTACTTTTCATCGTGTTTGGAAGACGACGCCCTATAAGGAAAAAGCCTTGAATTTACCTCAGAAGAAGAACGCGATGCAACGCGCGGCTTGATCCAGCGGAGGATATCATTTACTGACGAGTAAGTTCAATTCAGTTCACATTTATTTGCATAGCCCTTTTCACAATACATATCGTTTCAAAGCAGCTTTACAGAAAATGCATGTGTCGACATTACAATTTAGAGTGATCTGTTATCAGAGGTGACTATGTCCAAGTTATTTATTTCAGAAATGTACTTTTACAAAGCATGCAGTTAGCTAACAATGTATTAAATTTAAGGCAGAAACAATGAGCTCATTGAAGTAATAAATTACAAGTTGTCAACATAATGATAGCAACATATAGAAAATTTAGCATTGGTGCATGTTGATTCAGAGTTTGCGTCATCTGAAGTCCTCGCAGGAGCTGGAGTCGTCTCTTCACAGGTGTTGAGGCGTCTGAAGTCTTCATAAGAGGCTGGATTCAAACTTGAGCTGACATACTGAGATAAAACAGAAAAGCCAATGGAAAATAATTAGCGTAGCTGCTGTTCATAACATTAACCAAAGATAATTATGTGCTTTTGATCTGATATAGCTGGAGTGCAAGGTTATGAGATGCATTATGTGAATGCTTGGCTAAAGAGATGCGTCTTCAATCTAGATTTAAACTGGGAGAGTGAGTCTGAGAACTGAACTTTTATCAGGAAAGCTAATCCAGAGTTTAGGAGCCAAATGCGAAAACGCTCTCCTTCCTTTAGTCGACTAGTTACTACCAGAAGCCCAGAGTTTTGTGACCTTGAGGACATGATGGATTGTAGGGCTGTAGAAGTTCCATTAAATACACAGGAGCTGAACCAATTAGGGCCTTATAGGTCAGTAGCAATACTTTATAATTGATACGGAACTTAATAGGTAACCAGTGTAGAGATGATAGAATTGGTTTTATATGATCATAATTTCTTGACCTAGTAAGAACTCTAGCAGCTGCATTTTGGACTAATTGTAGCTTGTTTATTGAGGATGCAGGACAACCAGCTTGTAATGCATTACAGTAATCCAGTCAGAGGTCATGAATGCATGATCTAGCTTTTCTGCATCAGAAACAGATTGTATGTTCCGTAGCTTTGCAATGTTTCTGAGGTGGAAGAAGGCTGTTTTTGTAAGTCGTTAATTTTTTTTTACATTTATTTAAGGTGTTTTTACAACTTGTACGTATTTTACTAGTTCCCAAACTATTTTGCCAGACTAAAATGTGTGAAATTGATTGAGACATGTTGAAATATGAATTAATTTGGAATTGCATGTAAATGTTGAATGATAATACAAAAGCATAATGCAATATAAAAGTAATATGAGTGTTTATACGGTTACATGATTAAAGTTACAGTTTAAGAATATTTACACCAGTGTTTACTGTGAAATACTGTTCAGGAATATCTTCTCAAAATTAGAAGTTTATAATGTGCTAAACAATAATAGTTTCGTTTTTGTACTGTATGATAATATAGAATGTTTGTGTCATGACTGCAATTATGACTGTCTATGAACGTTTTTTGTTTTATCTGTGGGCAGTATTAGTAGGCTATTAGTGATTTCTAATGTAATATTGTTGCTCCTGACATCATTCTTACAGTTGTTTGCTTTTTCCCCTCTTTTTTTATATACAGTGATCAGTTTCCCACACCACAGATGAGTCCTGCTGACTCAAACTTTGTCTTTAAACTGTTTGAGTGCTGTACCATCAGCAGGCTCTTCAACTACACTGGACTGATATTCTACATGATCATGGTAAAATAAGCTTCATCACTATCTACTGATGTTGGGGCAGTTTTTTTTCCTCCGAAGCAGCAGACACCTTGGAAATGCCAGGTATGGTTCACTTGTTTCTACGGTTGAACAGGAACTGTTTTCAGAAATGGCACAAAGGTGCATAACTGGACAATTGTGTGTGTTTAGGTCAATGTGCTCAATAATGTGCCTTTGACCTTCATTATGTATATTTTGTTGTGCACCATCTTGAAAATAAACTACTACTCACATTCTCCTCATTCTTTTGTTTCTCTCAATCCTATTAATTTTCATAGGCCCATTATAGGGGAGTGTCTTTGTGTCCCCAGGTGTGAATCACATCAATATCAATGGCCTTTGACTCTCTCGCATTCAGCCTTTCTAACATAAATAGTGTCTTACAAAATGTAAATCAATATATTGTTGTATGTGAATAAGTGGTCAGGATGATTTGCACAGTATTTTGTAGTAAAAAAATCTAGGCTACAAGAACCAGCACTCAAAAGTTTCTGGGGTTTTTTCCACTAACCGCATAAACGTCATTTTCTCAGAGACTTTTACATACATGCTGCTCATATATTATTGTAGCAGACTTTGTACTGAATACAGTGTAACCAGACTTTAGCCATTAAAATGTTATAAGTAACTACATACACCGATCAGGCATAACATTATGACCACCTTCCTAATATTGTGTTGGTCCCCCTTTTGCTGCTAAAACAGCCCTGACCCGTCGAGGCATGGACTCCACTAGACCCCTGAAGGTGTCCTGTGGTATCTGGCAACAAGATGTTAGCAGCAGATCCTTTAAGTCCTGTAAGTTGCGAGGTGGGGCCTCCATGGATCGGACTTGTTTGTTCAGCACATCCCACAGATGCTCAATTTGATTGAGATTTGGGGAATTTAGAGGCCAAGTCAACACCCCAAACTCGTTGTTCTCCTCAAACCATTCCTGAACAATTTTTGCTTTGTGGCAGGGCGCATTATCCTGCTGAAAGAGGCTACAGCCACCAGGGAATACCGTTTCCATGAAAGGGTGTACATGGTCTGCAACAATGCTTAGGTACGTGTCAAAATAACATCCACATGGATGGCAGGACCCAAGGTTTCCCAGCTGAACATTGCCCAAAGCATCACACGACTTGCCTTCTTCCCATAGTGCATCCTGGTGCCATGTGTTCCCCAGGTAAGCAATGCACACACACCCGGTCATCCACGTAATGTAAAAGAAAAAGTGATTTATCAGACCAGGCCACCTTTTTCCATTGCTCCGTGGTCCAGTTCTGATGCTCACGTGCCCACTATTGGTGCTTTCGGAGGTGGACAGGGGTCAGCATGGGCACCCTGACTGGTCTGCGGCTATGCAGCCCCATACGCAACAAACTGCGATGCACTGTGTATTCTGACACCTTTCTATCAGAACCAGCATTAACTTCTTGAGCAATTTGAGCTACAGTAGCTCGTCTGTTTGATCAGACCACACGGGCCAGCCTTCGCTCCCCACGTGCATCAATGAGCCTTGGCCGCCCATGAGCCTGTCACTGGTTCACCACTGTTCCTTGGACCACTTTTGATAGATACTGACCACTGCAGACCGGAAACACCCCACAAGAGCTGCAGTTTTGGAGATTGTCTGACCCAGTCGTCTAGCCATCACAATTTGGCCCTTGTCAAACTCGCTCAAATCCATACGCTTGCCAATTTTTCCTGCTTCTAACACTTCAGCTTTGAGGAAAAAGTGTTTACTTGCTGCCTAATATATCCCACACACTAACAGGTGCCGTGATGAAGAGATAATCAGTGTTATTTGTGTTATCAGTGTCATAATGTTATGCCTGATCGGTGTAGTTATAAGCACAAATGTCAGGGCATGTCAAAACATCTCCAGGGCCCAAAAACCCCTTCAGACCCTAGAGGATTTTAATTCCCGTATATTTGGACAACTATAAAGCCAGGTGTTTGATTTAAAGATATCTAGAGCAATGTAGTGATTCAAAAGGTGGCGGCAAGTCACTGTCTTTGAGTCATTCAGTTATTCATTCAATCGATTCATTCAAACTGCTGATTTATTATGAATGAGTCACTAAATCAATGGATCACTCCATTAGTTAAAAACTGCAGATTAATTTAGTAATGAAACACCACTGTGAGTTGCTAGGAGACGCACAGCAGTTCTGCTGTGGCTTTGTGTAGAACTATTTTCATTGGCAAAATTGAGCATAGTAGGGATGCACGATATATCGGCAACATATCGTTATCGGCCGATAAATGATCATTTTTGATGTTATCGATCCGATAAGAAAATTTGACCGATATATTCAAGCCGATAGATAATGTGTTATTTCCTTCAGCTGAGACGCGCTGTCCGCCATGATGGGTTTGAATTGCTCGAAATATGATTGGAATCACTTCAAAAAGGAAAATACAGTTATGTGCAACATGTGCAGCGCAAGTCTAACATATAAGCTACATAAAATTATAATGAGAACACGACTGTAAAAGAACGTTGTGTTTCAGCGCGTTTGTTGAAGGAAGAGCGCGTCCACGGAGTTACACCTTCATGACAAGCACAGTCAAGTTCGCTTGTGCATTCGCAGCCTTTTGTGCCATTGTAAGTTGTAATGTAATATTTATTCTGTCTATATGATCTCATATAGGATGCGTTTGGTTGTTAATTAAAGATGCAGTAAAGCGCTTCATTGTACCGGTCTTTAGCTTTAGCACGCGCAGTTCAAACAGAAATGCACATCATTAATAACTACTGGGACTGTCACATAACACTGTAATGAGAACATTTTTGTAATAAAACGTTGTGAATTCTCTGGGCTTAGTTGGTGTGTTTCAGCGCGCTGTTGTGGGAAGAGCGCGTCCACAACGCATTCTGACCAGCACAGTCAAATTCGCTTGTGCATTCGCGTCATTTTAAGCATATATAATAGTATATAGTCGTAATATTAAGTTTATGTAGTATAAACATCTGATTAATCTCATAGTATGCGTTTCGTTGAGTTAATAATCCGCAGCGCTTCAATGTACCGGTGATCATCTTCAGTTTCAGCGCGCGCTCTCAAACGGGAAGAGCGCATCCACAGGAGTTATAGGCCTTCTGACTACGTAACTTAGTTCACCTCTGCGTGATTTTGTGCAAATATAAGTTGTAATATAATATTTATTTTGTATAAATATCTGATTGTTCTCATATATGATGCGTTTAGTTGTTAATTAACCTTCTAAGAGCTTCAGTTTACGGTTGTTCGTTGTCTTCACCTTCAGCGCGCGCTCTCAAACGTTATTTGATAGACTAATAGACTAAAATTAAAGATGTTTACTATTACTGTAATATTAAACATATTTTTTTCAAAAACACCTAAGCGTTATTATTAATAACTAGCACTTTTATTGTTCTCGTATTATTTTCATCAACAACATGGTTTGATTAAAACCATTTCCTTATTGTCCGTGCGGAGGCTATTTCATGCATGGCACATGCATTTTGATTCTTTATATGCAGCCTAAGTAATGCTGTCCAATGACTTGTTTGCATTATTTAGTTATTTTATTTTTATTTTTTGTTAGGCAATAGAATTTTTGGTAACATTTTACAAATAAGGTCTCATTTGTTAATGCATTAACTAACACGAACAAACAGAGAGCAATAACCTTTGTTAATGTTAGTAATAAAATGTTTGTGTTTATTAACAGTCCATTCACAGTGTATTACCTAATGTTAACAGACACAACTTTGGATTTGAAAATGTTGAGATTAACATGAACTAAGATGAATAAATCCTGTAGAAGTATTGTTCATTCACTGTTGGTTAACTAATGCTAACAAAAATTAAACCTTATTGTAAAGTGTTACCATTTTTTTAATAAAGTAAGTTGGCAATAGGAGTGTAAAGTTAATTCGAAGAGTTAAGGAATCTTACACTGGTTCAAATAGGCTACTGTACTGTATAGGTTTGATTCATGTTGAAGTGTTTGGGACATGGCTTTTAATGGTGAGTCTTTTGTTTTTGTAATCAGGTTCTCAAAGTGTATTAATTTGTATTTAGATATATCGGCCAATATATCGGTTATCGGCTTTCAAATATGAAGAATTATCGGTAATCGGTATCAACCAAAATTTTCATATCGTTGCATCCCTGATAAACAGACAATATTGTGTCTAAAATGTAACCTATTATTAACTTGTTTATTGAACTGTTGTATAAAATCAATATCACATTTGAAATCATGCAGATATTCGGGAAAAACTTTTATCTGTGTGTGTGATATGTGAACTATATCATATGATATAAATATAAGACTTTTTTGCCCTCATATCTTGAATTTTTGTGGTATTTTAACTGCATTCTAATAGGCTTTATCACGCACTCAGTCATTGCCCTGCATCATGGTTGTAACTAAACTGCATGCAATGTAAAATGATGTACAGGTCTGGGCTGGAAAGGGGTGCGTTAAAATGGTAAAGGAATTTCCCTTGCGGTGATTTTGAGCAACACAATATCGTGATACACGCTATTATCGCTATATTATTTGTTGTTGTTGTTGTTGTTGTTTTATTATTATTATTATTATTATTATTATTATTATTATTATAAATAGCTTGTTGGGCCATTAGTATATTTATAAAAGCTAGTTCTCAAATCTGATTGGACAAGAGGCTTTCCAAAAGTGCTGGTATTTCAGAAGTATCAGCACTGGTATGTCTCTGCGTGCACCAGCTGTCAGTTAGTGCAGTTACATTGTTATGCAAGTAGGTGGCAGCAAGGGACTGTCTTTATGAGTGAGCCATCAATAAACTGTTCATAATATGCTTAAAACTATGATTCCTTTATGAATGAATCAAGGTGTTGAAATGAATATAACTTTGAGTGCCACTTGCAAGGCTCAATCGATGAACAAAAACAATAGTTATAAAATTAACATACTGAATAAAAAACAAACTAAGTTTAAGTAATAAATTTACTAAAACTAAATCTGAAATAATTTTATAAATTAAAAGATATAGAAATATATTAAACAAATAAAAATGACAAAAGCACATAACAAAATTGCTGAAATTACTTATTTTAAAAAATGTAAATCCTTGCTGAATAAAAGTATTAATTTCTTTAAAAAAAATAGATACATAAAAATTATATAAAAAATACACCGATCAGGCATAACATTGACCACTGACAGGTGAAGTGAATAACACTGATCAACTCATCACGGCCCCTGTTAGTGGGTGGGTTATATTAGGCAGCAAGTGAACATTTTGTCCTCAAAGCTGATGTGTTAGAAGCAGGAAAAATTGGCAAGCGTAAGGATTTGAGCGAGTTTGACAAGGGCCAAATTGTGATGGCTAGACGACTAGGTCAGAGCATCTCCAAAACTGCAGCTCTTGTGGGGAGTTCCCGGTCTGCAGTGGTCAGTATCTATCAAAAGTGGTCCAAGGAAGGAACAGTGGTGAACCGGCGACAGGGTCATGGGCGGCCAAGGCTCATTGATGCACGTGGGGTGAAGGCTGGCCTGTGTGGTCCGATCAAACAGATGAGCTACTGTAGCTCAGATTGCTCAAGAAGTTAATGCTGGTTCTGATAGAAAGGTGTCAGAATACACAGTGCATCGGAGTTTGTTGCGTATGGGGCTGCATAGCCACAGACCAGTCAGGGTGCCCATGCTGACCCCTGTCCACCGCCGAAAGCGCCAAAAGTGGGCACGTGAGCATCAGAACTGGACCACGGAGCAATGGAAGAAGGTGGCCTGGTCTGATGAATCACGTTTTCTTTTACATCACGTGGATGGCCGGGTGCGTGTGCGTGGCTTACCTGGGGAACACATGGCATCAGGATGCACTATGGGAAGAAGGCAAGCTGGCAGAAGCAGTTTGATGCTTTGGGCAATGTTCTGCTGGGAAACCTTGGGTCCTGCCATCCATGTGGATGTTACTTTGACACGTATCACCTACCTAAGCATTGTTGCAGACCATGTACACCCTTTCATGGAAACGGTATTGCCTGGTGGCTGTGGCCTCTTTCAGCAGGATAATGTGCCCTGCCACAAAGCAAAAATGGTTCAGGAATGGTTTGAGGAGCACAACAACGAGTTTGAGGTGTTGACTTGGCCTCCAAATTCTCCAGATCTCAATCCAATCGAGCATCTGTGGGATGTGCTGAACAAACAAGTCCGATCCATGGAGGCCCCACCTTACAACTTACAGGACTTAAAGGATCTGCTGCTAATATCTTGGTGCCAGATACCACAGCACACCTTCAGGGGTCTAGTGGAGTCCATGCCTCGACGGGTCAGGGCAGTTTTGGCAGCAAAAAGGGACCAACACAACATTAGGATATAATGTTATTCCTGATCGGTGTATAATATTAAAATAACACTGACTGGAATTTGACTTTAACCAATAGGAATAAATTGGATTGATGATGGCCTATATGAAAGGTGACATTATCCAAAAAGGAACATTTTTTTCCGCATTTGAATAACATGCAGCAATGAATCGTGGATGATAGGAAGTGTGTTGAATAAAGTGGGTCAATTTTATTTCCTATTAACTTGCAGGACAGTTCATCAGGAAACACTTCAGATGGAGACAGCCAAGACAGCGGAATTCAATCCAAAGTCAAGAGCAAAGACCGACCCGGCACCCAGGGCAAAGACGCCACTCCTCGCACCATCCAACACAAATCTGTCCCTGGGTACAAGGTAGAAGAAAAAAGCCCCTGATCTTTTTTTTTTTTATTTTTTTTTTAATAACCCAACACCTCTCTTCTCCCCTTTTCGCCACCCCTCTTTTCCAGCACTTTCAGCAGAGAAGTCCTCTTTCTTCTGCCTTGATCATCAGCACCTTGTCCAAACACTCTCATGCACTCACGCACACACACTCTCCCTGGTGGTCATAGATTGGGACTGCACGTGTCAATGGAACTTATTTTCCTTTTTAAGTGTGGCACTCATTTTTTTCAGTGCCAGGAAACCCAGTGACAGTTCCTGTGTTCTGCACAGACATTTTGAGCAATAACATTTTTGTGGTACTGCTGTTAGTTTAGGGCTTTTTTTTTGCTGTGATGCACTTGTGAAGGTAAATACCCTTATAAAGTCAACAGTACTTCATATAGCTTAAAATACCTCTATTTATCTATCAATATTTATCTATCTGTCAGTTATACTGAAGGGCACGTGAGCAGTTTCTTTTGGCTGCTAAACTCTGAAAAGTGTTAATCCATAGATATAAAACAGTTGAAGAAAATATTAAGAGCGCACTCAGTAATGTTTTCCCTGATTTATAAATATATATAACCACAAGAAACAAAGATTTGAATAGCACTTTTGGACTCCAATCATATGTCAAGTTATTGTTTTGAAATCACATGGCCAGCTGTGTGTTCCAACCAGACCAAGTTACTAGTAATAATAATAACACAAATAGCAATAATAATAATAAGCAGCATGTTCAACATGTGTTTTTAAAGCTCTTTTCCATTTAGCAGCGGTTCATAGTGACCATGGCTGTCAAGCTCCAAAAGGGATGAAAAAAATAATAAAGATGGAAAAAAAAAAAAATGAATTAAATTCACAAATAAAATATATTAGCAAATCTCCTTTTATTTATTTGTGAATTTCATTCTTCTTCTTTTTTTTTGGATCTCATTCTGTATATTTGTACATTTGGTTTATTTTTTTTTTTATTTTGTGGATCATAATTTATCTGAATATACAAAATAAGTTTTGTATCTCCAAACCATTTTGGTTACCATTGACATCCATTGTATGGATAAAAAACTGAGACATTTGTTTCCTATTTTATTGTATTTTCCGCAGAAGAAAGGGTCATATTTTATTTTTTTTAATATATTTTATGTTCCACAGAAGAAAGTCAGTCATACAAAGTCATACCCTTTAAAGATGCTAGATGAAGAAGAGCCAGTGAAACATTACATAAACTTACTGAGTGCACTTTTAAACTTAGCTTTATTTATCCTGTGTTTGTCATGCTAGTGATGCATTACTATCTTTCAGGCATGAAATGGTTATCAAACTATTGTTTGGTATAACATTGTCTAAGTCAGTGGTTTTCTACACTGACTCTATGGGCACCTTAAATATGCTTGATATCAGTGTTTCCTTTGATTTACTCTGTTTAAATTGTGTAAGTTGATGTTTTTTTTTTTCTTGTCAAAATGCTTGCCGGATCAACAAAAGGTTTACCTTAACACATTACTAATTTTCCACAACAACAGATTACTACATTTTACTCTTGTTGTGCAAAACAAAATTTATACAAAGTTTGGCAGTGTTTTAATACATTATATAATTTAGTAGCTTGCCCACATATGCTTGCATTTTAAGCTATGTTTCTGCTTACATGAATCCTTATTTGTGCAATAGGTGCATTTTTTTTGAAGATTTTAATATTCTTGGTTGCAAAGGTTTGTTCTTAACTTCGTATCAAACCTTTTGCTGTGGAAAAAATGTTTGCGTATCATTTTATTGGACACTTTTTGACATTACACCCCAGTTTAATTCTCATTAGTTTTCCCTGTAGTTCCGTTATCTCAGGAAGTATGAGCAGTGTAAACTGGCCCAGCTATTCTTGCAATAGCATACTACTCAGAGTATGCATAGCATGTAGATTTTCTGTATACAGAGAGTACCTGAATGACTTTCTACATTTGTCAGAGTAGTCTGCCAGTATACTACAGTGAATACTGTATCCCACAATGCAGTGCACTCCAACTGACCTTCAATTTCCAATCTGATGAATTCCAGAATTAAATGAAAAATGTCATTTAGAAGGGCATAATAACCAATTTATTTGCAAGATGAGAACACATGCAATGTGAGGACATATGACCAGTGTCGCATACTACTAGTCAAAAGGTTTTTTTTTTTTTTAATATTGCATACTGTTTCACTTTCTTAGAAGAAGAATAGGCAGTATGCAGTGTATACTACATAATATATGTAGTAAACAGCTAGTATTCCAATCTGGTCAGCCCCAGTTTATTTCCACCTCTTAAACATTAGATTGTCAGGATTCAGGCCTGTTCACAGCACTAAGAATGATAACAATAACTATTGTTTATTATAAGTGCATGTGTTGCTGCAGTTATGCCGTCTGCTGCTTTAAATGCTCAAGCTCTTTAAAGCAGAGTGGATTCTGATTGGCTGCCAGTGGTTTATCATTTAGAAGCTGAAAAAACAACAACATTCTAATTCCATCAATATTCTTCTCATTATAGCTGTGGTGCGAACTTTAGTATTCTCATAGAATTCACACGGTTATTAACTTTATAGTTATCATCTTTGGTGTGAACGGTGCTTCAAAGTGTGTTCTTTAGTAGTTCATAATCTGGGTTTATATGGGTAGATTGTTTTATTGTGCTGATAAATGATTGAAGAAAGGCTGCCAGAAGTGTTTTGGATATTTGAAAACATTAGTTACATTTTAAACAATCTAATTTGAATGTGGAGTTTTAGTCATGAATCACTGCGTTGCTTTATTAAAACACGGTAGGTACAGCTTCTGTTGATCCTCTCACTGTAAGTATGTTGTTGGCTTGTTCATTTCCATCCCTCTTTTATTCAGTCTCTCGAGTCTTGTTAAAACTGTTTGTAGTTAAACAACATTAAATGTTCTTGTTCCTGTTATGTGATTTATTTTATTTTATTTTTTGGTTTTTTTTTATGTAATACTCTTAGTTCAGCTAGTACTTTCCTACTGTGACAGAATGAAGGCTTTTGTCCTTCCGTTAACATAACTGTGAGCTTCACTAACATCTAAATGTGTCTTTAACCTGTAGCTTGGCCTGCCTCTTTCGTTTTTTCCCCCCACACAATGTTGTCACTGCTCTTTTTAGTTTAACAGTTTTTATGGTAGGGCCTTTGACATGTTCGTATTTAGAGTAACCTTTTGAATAAAGAGGTTTTAAAGAAATTAGACTGTAGAGAGATTTCTTAATGGCTGTCAGCACTGAATGAAAGTGTCAAGTCTGCATTTCTATAAGTAGTGCACAAAAATTCTGTATTTTGGGCACTTTTTGGGTGTTATGACCTTTATATACACTTATGTTACTCTTTACAGTTGGCTTTTGCTACTGCCTATTTGTTTAATGGGGTGAAACATCTTTTAACTATTTGTAATATAGTAAATATGTATGTAATAGTTTAATGTTTTGTAGCTTCCTCTATGTTTTCCTCTATTCTAATTTTGAATATCGCAATATTTTATGCGTGCTTTTGTTTTAAGCATTTACTGAAACAATCATTCAGATGATCACATTGTATGTCATTCTTGATATACTGTAAATTACATACACAACCATTCAAAAGTTTGGGGTCAGTTTTTGAAAGAAGTCTCTTTTGCTCATCAAGGCTGCATTTATTTGATCAAAAATACAGTAAAACAGTGATGTATGTGTATAATTTAAAATAACAGTTTTCTATTTGAATATACACTATATTGCCAAAAGTTTTGTGACGCCTGCCTTCACATGCACATGAACTTTAATGACATCCCATTCTTAATCCGTAGGGTTTATTATGGAGTTGGCCCACCCTTTGCATCAATAACAGCTTCAGCTCTTCTGGGAAGGCTTTCCACAAGGTTTAGGAGTGTGTTTATGGGAATTTTTGACCATTCTTCTAGAAGCGCATTTGTGAGGTCGGGCACTGATGTTGGACAAGAAGGCCTGGCTCACAGTCTCTGCTCTAATTCATCCCAAAGGTGTTCTATTGGGTTGAGGTCAGGACTCTGTGCAGGCCAGTCAAGTTCCTCCACACCAAACTCGCTCATCCATGTCTTTATGGACCTTGCTTTGTGCACTGGTGCGCAGTCATGTTGGAACAGGAAGGGGCCATCCCCAAACTGTTCCCACAAAGTTGGGAGCATGAAATTGTCCAAAATGTCTTGGTATGCTGAAGCATTAAGAGTTCCAACCCCTGAAAAACAACCCCACACCATAACCCCATGATTCTTCACTCCAGAGAACACGTCTCCACTGCTCTAGAGTCCAGTGGCGGCGTGCTTTACACCACTGCATCCCACGCTTTGCATTGCACTTGGTGATGTAAGGCTTGGATGCAGCTGCTCGGCCATGGAAACCCATTCCATGAAGCTCTCTACATACTGTTCTTGAGCTAACATGAAGTTTGGAGGTCTGTAGCTATTGACTCTGCAGAAAGTTGGCAACTTATGCGCACTGTGTGCCTGAGCATGCGCTGACTCCGCTGGCCTACCACTTTGTGGCTGAGTTGCTGTTGTTCCCAATTGCTTCCACTTTGTTATAATACCACTAACAGTTGACTGTGGAATATTTAGTAGTGAGGAAATTTCACGAATGGACTTATTGCACAGGTGGCAACCTATCACGGAAGTGATTGGAACACCTGAATTCAATGATTTGGAGGGGTGTCCCAATACTTTTGGCAATATAGTGTATTTTAGAAAAGTAATTTTATTCCTGTGATCAAAGCTGAATTCATCATTACTCCAGTCTTCAGTGTCACATGATCCTTTAGAAATCATTCTAATATGCTGATTTGCTGCCCAAACATTTCTGATTATTATCAATGTGGAAAACAGTTGCGCTGCTAACTATTTTGTGAAAACAGTTATAGATTTTTTCATGATTCTTGGATGAATAGAAAGTTCAAAACAACAGCATTTATTTGAAATAATAGAAATTGATTGTTACATTCTAAATGTCTTTTTAATCTTGCTTTTGAACAATTTAACCCTCTGGTGCTGTTCGGTCATTTTTTTTTTTTTTTTTTTTTTACCAACAAATTTTACGTTTTGTTTTTTAGAATTATTAGAATATCATCCTCAAATTTGGAACAGGTTGTTTAGATTTATGGCTTTAATTTTCGCACAGTTTTATATATTTATATTTTTTCACTTCAGTAATAATCTGCCAAGTGTCATCTTTTAAAAAGAGACCAAACTTCAGTCTGTGCTCCAAAGCATTCAAGATTTATGACAGTTTAAATTAGGTCTATGCTTAAAAAGTGAATAAATGGATTATAATTACTGCATAAATATCAATTAGTACCATAAAATCCCCTAAAAATACAAAATAATAATTAAAAAACATTATCGAACTAAAATATAGTACAATTTGATTGAAATAAAATAATTGGTCATTTTTGACAGTACCAGAGGGCTTACTGAATAAATGTATTTCTTTAAAACATCTTAGCGACCCCAAACTTTTGAACAGTAGTGTGTTTTGTCCACATTTATGTGCAATACAGATGTTTTTTTTTTGTCTTTGTTGCTTGTCTATTATTTACGTATTATGTGCTTCTTAATTTAAATATTAGGCAATTCCAGTTCATTTAAAGATCCTGGACTCAGATTACTCTGCTATTTTTGTTCATTTAAAGGGATAGTTCACCCAGAAATTAAAATTCTGTCATCATTTACTCACTCTCATGTTGACAGTTGACGACACCCATTGACTTCCATAGTGGGGAAAAAATACTATGGAAGTCAATGAGTGTCGTCAACTCTCTGGTTACCAACATTCTTTAAAATATAATCTTTTGTGTTCAACAGAAGAAAGAAACTCATACAGGTTTGGAACAACTTGAGGGTGAGTAAATGATGTCAGAATTTTCTTTTTTGGGTGAACTATCCCTTTAATTTTAAAAATCATAGTGGTTTTGGTTCAAGCATAATATCACATGGTGTGTATGACCTTGGTTGCCATGGCGTTTATAGCATTACTCTGCCCTTGCAGCCTAAGGTCATTCCCAATGCTATGTGTGGCATATGCCAGAAGGGTAAGGAGGCCAACAAGAAAGGCAAACCGGAGGCTCTCATCCACTGCTCCCAGTGCCAAAACAGTGGTAAGTCAAAACTATCTCTTCCTGATTTAATGTTCTTTAATTTAGCTTGCATCTTTTCAAACAAGTGCAATAAAACAAAAGTTGAATCGAGATGTATTTAACTTCTTATCTACCACACTGCTAGTGTTTATTCCTTCACACATTTCTCTTCAGTGTAGTAGTAGGACAGCACTCATCTAAAACTGTTACCTGGACGCCGCAGCATCACCATTGTCTTCTTGATGATTAAAAATCATCATTCCTAAGTGTCCGCATCCTGTTGGATCAGCCTGAGGGTTTATAGCATTGCGAGAATAGCGGAGATGATGAGAGGCCTTTCTTTGTGTTCAGGTCACCCGTCCTGCTTGGATATGAGTGTGGACTTGGTGTCCCAGATCAAGATGTATCCCTGGCAGTGCATGGAGTGCAAGACCTGCACCGTCTGCGAGCAGCCTCACCACGAGGAGGAGATGATGTTCTGTGACAAGTGTGATCGAGGCTACCACACCTTCTGTGTGGGCATGGACGCCATTCCTCTGGGTGAGTCTTTGGCTGATGCTCTATATTCATGCACGAATAAATAAACACAATATTGAGCTAATGTTGTCATGTTAATGTAATGTTGAATTTGAGTTTGTTGAAATCTTACGCTAAAAGCGCGACACGACCAAAGAGAACGCGCTGTCTGTGAATGTCCTGACACACACGATGCACAGAAATACGCGCACCAGTATCATGCGCACAGACAGCACGCCAGAATAGTTTTCTTTCGCACTTGAACGAACTATAACACACAGAATTATTATGTATATATAAATACACACATGCATGTATATATTTAACAATTTGTTATATTTATATATATATATTTATTTATATATATATATATATATATATATATATATATATACACTCACCTAAAGGATTATTAGGAACACCTGTTCAATTTCTCATTAATGCAATTATCTAATCAACCAATCACATGGCAGTTGCTTCAATGCATTTAGGGGTGTGGTCCTGGTCAAGACAATCTCCTGAACCCCAAACTGAATGTCAGAATGGGAAAGAAAGGTGATTTAAGCAATTTTGAGCGTGGCATGGTTGTTGGTGCCAGACGGGCCGGTCTGAGTATTTCACAATCTGCTCAGTTACTGGGATTTTCACGCACAACCATTTCTAGAGTTTACAAAGAATGGTGTGAAAAGGGAAAAACATCCAGTATGCGGCAGCCCTGTGGGCGAAAATGCCTTGTTGATGCTAGAGGTCAGAGGAGAATGGGCCGACTGATTCAAGCTGATAGAAGAGCAACTTTGACTGAAATAACCACTCGTTACAACCGAGGTATGCAGCAAAGCATTTGTGAAGCCACAACACGCACAACCTTGAGGTGGATGGGCTACAACAGCAGAAGACCCCACCGGGTACCACTCATCTCCACTACAAATAGGAAAAAGAGGCTACAATTTGCACGAGCTCACCAAAATTGGACAGTTGAAGACTGGAAAAATGTTGCCTGGTCTGATGAGTCTCGATTTCTGTTGAGACATTCAGATGGTAGAGTCAGAATTTGGCGTAAACAGAATGAGAACATGGATCCATCATGCCTTGTTACCACTGTGCAGGCTGGTGGTGGTGGTGTAATGGTGTGGGGGATGTTTTCTTGGCACACTTTAGGCCCCTTAGTGCCAATTGGGCATCGTTTAAATGCCACAGCCTACCTGAGCATTGTTTCTGACCATGTCCATCCCTTTATGACCACCATGTACCCATCCTCTGATGGCTACTTCCAGCAGGATAATGCACCATGTCACAAAGCTCGAATCATTTCAAATTGGTTTCTTGAACATGACAATGAGTTCACTGTACTAAAATGGCCCCCACAGTCACCAGATCTCAACCCAATACAGCATCTTTGGGATGTGGTGGAACGGGAGCTTCGTGCCCTGGATGTGCATCCCACAAATCTCCATCAACTGCAAGATGCTATCCTATCAATATGGGACAACATTTCTAAAGAATGCTTTCAGCACCTTGTTGAATCAATGCCACGTAGAATTAAGGCAGTTCTGAAGGCGAAAGGGGGTCAAACACAGTATTAGTATGGTGTTCCTAATAATCCTTTAGGTGAGTGTATATATACACACATACATACATAAATATATACAGTGGGGAGAACAAGTATTTCATACCCGATTTTGCAGGTTTGCCCACTTACAAAGCATGTAGAAGTCTGTAATTTTGATCATAGGCACTCTTCAACTGTGAGAGACGGAATCTAAAACAAAAATCCAGAAAATCACATTGTATGATTTTTAAGTAATTAATTTGCATTTTATTGCATGACATAAGTATTTGATACATCAGAAAAGCAGAACTTAATATTTGGTACAGAAACCTTTGTTTGCAATTACAGAGATCATACGTTTCCTGTAGTTCTTGACCAGGTTTGCACACACTGCAGCAGGGATTTTGGCCCACTCCTCCATGCAGACCTTCTCCAGATCCTTCAGGTTTCGGGGCTGTCACTGGGCAATACGGACTTTCAGCTCCCTCCAAGATTTTCTGTTGGGTTCAGGTCTGGAGACTGGCTAGGCCACTCCAGGACCTTGAGATGCTTCTTACGGAGCCACTTCTTAGTTGCCCTGGCTGTGTGTTTCGGGTCGTTGTCATGCTGGAAGACCCAGCCATGACCCATCTTCAATGCTCTTACTGAGGGAAGGAGGTTGTTGGCCAAGATCTCACGATACATGGCCCCATCCATCCTCCCCTCAATACGGTGCAGTCGTCCTGTCCCCTTTGCAGAAAAGTATCCCCAAAGAATGATGTTTCCACCTCCATGCTTCACGGTTGGGATGGTGTTCTTGGGGTTGTACTCATCCTTCTTCTTCCTCCAAACATGGCGAGTGGAGTTTAGCAGAAAAAGCTCTATTTTTGTCTCATCAGACCACATGACCTTCTCCCATTCCTCCTCTGGATCATCCAGATGGTCATTGGCAAACTTCAGACGGGCCTGGACATGCGCTGGCTTGAGCAGGGGGACCTTGCATGCGCTGCAGGATTTTAATCCATGACGGCGTAGTGTGTTACTAATGGTTTTCTTTGAAACTGTGGTCCCAGCTCTCTTCAGGTCATTGCCCAGGTCCTGCCGTGTAGTTCTGGGCTGATCCCTCACCTTCCTCATGATCATTGATGCCCCACGAGGTGAGATCTTGCATGGTGCCCCAGACCGAGGGAGATTGACCGTCATCTTGAACTTCTTCCATTTTCTAATAATTGCGCCAACAGTTGTTGCCTTCTCACCAAGCTGCATTGCCTATTGTCCTGTAGCCCATCCCAGCCTTGTGCAGGTCTACAATTTTATCCCTGATGTCCTTACACAGCTCTCTGGTCTTGGCCATTGTGGAGAGGTTGGAGTCTGTTTGATTGAGTGTGTGGACAGGTGTCTTTTATACAGGTAACGAGTTCAAACAGGTGCAGTTAATACAGGTAATGAGTGGAGAACAGGAGGGCTTCTTAAAGAAAAACTAACAGGTCTGTGAGAGCCGGAATTCTTACTGGTTGGTAGGTGATCAAATACTTATGTCATGCAATAAAAAGCAAATTAATTATTTAAAAATCATAAAATGTGATTTTCTGGATTTTTGTTTTAGACTCCGTCTCTCACAGTTGAAGTGTACCTATGATAAAAATTACAGACCTCTACATGCTTTGTAAGTACGAAAACCTGCAAAATCGGCAGTGTATCAAATACTTGTTCTCCCCACTGTGTATGTATGTGTGTGTGTATGTATGTGTGTATATATATATATATATATATATATATATACACACACACACCGATCAGGCATAACATTATGACCACCTTCCTAATATTGTGTTGGTCCCCCTTTTGCTGCCAAAACAGCCCTGACCCGTCAAGGCATGGACTCCACTAGACCCCTGAAGGTGTGCTGTGGTATCTGGCACCAAGATGTTAGCATGTTAGATGTTAGATCCTTTAAATCCAGTAAGTTGTGAGGTGGAGCCTCCATGGATCGGACTTGTTTGCTCAGCACATCCCACAGATGCTCGATTGGATTGAGATCTGGGGAATTTGGAGGCCAAGTCAACACCTCCAACTCGTTGTTGTGCTCCTCAAACCATTCCTGAACCATTTTTGCTTTGTGGCAGGGCGCATTATCCTGCTGAAAGAGGCCACAGCCACCAGGCAATACCGTTTCCATGAAAGGGTGTACATGGTCTGCAACAGTGCTTAGGTAGGTGGTATGTGTCAAAGTAACATCCACATGGATGGCAGGACCCAAGGTTTCCCAGCAGAACATTGCCCAAAGCATCACACTGCCTCCGCCGGCTTGCCTTCTTCCCATAGTGCATCCTGGTGCCATGTGTTCCCCAGGTAAGCCACGCAAACGCACCCGGCCATCCACGTGATGTGAAAGAAAACGTGATTTATCAGGCCACCTTCTTCCATTGCTCCATGGTCCAGTTCTGATGCTCGCGTGCCCACTGTTGATGCTTTCGGTGGTGGACAGGGGTCAGCATGGGCACCCTGACTGGTCTGTGGCTATGCAGCCCCATACGCATACGCAGCCCCAACAAACTGCAATGCACTGTGTATTCTGACACCTTTCTATCAGAACCAGCATTAACTTCTTGAGCAATCTGGGCTACAGTAGCTCGTCTGTTTGATCGGACCACACGGGCCAGCCTTCGCTCCCCACGTCCATTAATGAGCCTTGGCCGCCCATGACCCTGTCGCTGGTTCACCACTGTTCCTTCCTTGGACCACTTTTGATAGATACTGACCACTGCAGACCGGAAACACCCCACAAGAGCTGCAGTTTTGGAGATGCTCTGACTCAGTCGTCTAGCCATCACAATTTGGCCCTTGTCAAAATCACTCAAATCCTTATGCTTGCCCATTTTTCCTGCTACTAACACATCAACTTTGAGGACAAAATGTTCACTTGCTGCCTAATATATCCCACCCACTAACCGCTTCACCTGTCACTTCACCTGTCAGTGTATATATTTAAGAAATATTTGCATATATTTTTTATATATATATATACAAACCCGATTCCAAAAAAGTTGGGACACTGTACAAATTGTGAATAAAAACAGAATGCAATGATGTGGAAGTTTCAAATTTCAATATTTTATTCAGAATACAACAGATGACATATCAAATGTTTAAACTGAGAAAATGTATCATTTTAAAGGAAAAATAAGTTGATTTTAAATTTCATGGCATCAACACATCTCAGAAAAGTTGGGACAAGGCCATGTTTACCACTGCCACATGCCATGTGTGGCATCCCCTCTTCTTTTTATAACAGTCTGCAAACGTCTGGGGACTGAGGAGACAAGTTGCTCAAGTTTAGGAATAGGAATGTTGTCCCATTCTTGTCTAATACAGGCTTCTAGTTGCTCAACTGTCTTAGGTCTTCTTTGTCGCATCTTCCTCTTTATGATGCGCCATGGGTAAAAGATTTGGACTGCAGGCTGGCCATTTCAGTACCCGGATCCTTCTTCTACGCAGCCATGATGTTGTAATTGATGCAGTATGTGGTCTGGCATTGTCATGTTGCAAAATGCAAGGTCTTCCCTGAAAGAGACGACGTCTGGATGGGAGCATATGTTGTTCTAGAACTTGGATATACCTTTCAGCATTGATGGTGCCTTTCCAGATGTGTAAGCTGCCCATGCCACACGTACTCATCCAATCCCATACCATCAGAGATGCAGGCTTCTGAACTGAGCGCTGATGACAACTTGGGTTGTCCTTGTCCTCTTTAGTCCGGATGACATGGCGTCCCAGTTTTCCAAAAAGAACTTCAAATTTTGATTCGTCTGACCACAGAACAGTTTTCCACTTTGCCACAGTCCATTTTAAATGAGCCTTGGCCCAGAGAAAACGCCTGCGCTTCTGGATCATGTTTAGATATGGCTTCTTTTTTGACCTATAGAGTTTTAGCCGGCAACGGCGAATGGCACGGTGGATTGTTCACCGACAATGTTTTCTGGAAGTATTCCTGAGCCCATGTTGTGATTTCCATTACAGTAGCATTCCTGTATGTGATGCAGTGCCGTCTAAGGGCCCGAAGATCACGGGCATCCAGTATGGTTTTCCGGCCTTGACCCTTACGCACAGAGATTGTTCCAGATTCTCTGAATCTTTGGATGATATTATGCACTGTAGATGATGATAACTTCAAACTCTTTGCAATTTTTCTCTGAGAAACTCCTTTCTGATATTGCTCCACTATTTTTCGCCGCAGTATTGGGGGAATTGGTGATCCTCTGCCCATCTTGACTTCTGAGAGACACTGCCACTCTGAGAGGCTCTTTTTATACCCAATCATGTTGCCAATTGACCTAATAAGTTGCAAATTGGTCCTTTAGCTGTTCCTTATATGTACATTTAACTTTTCCAGCCTCTTATTGCTACCTGTCCCAACTTTTTTGGAACGTGTAGCTCTCATGAAATCCAAAATGAGCCAATATTTGGCATGACATTTCAAAATGTCTCACTTTCAACATTTGATATGTTATCTATATTCTATTGTGAATAAAATATAAGTTTATGAGATTTGTAAATTATTACATTCCTTTTTTATTCACAATTTGTACAGTGTCCCAACTTTTTTGGAATCAGGTTTGTGTGTATGTATGTGTGTATGTACGTATATATATATATATATATATATATATATATATATATATATATATACGTACATACATACGTGCATACATGCAAATATTTCTTAAATATATACATGAATGAGTGTGTATTTATATATACGTAATAATTATACACAGTACACACATATATTATGTAAACACAAACTTTTATTTTGGATGCGATTAATCGATTTGACAGCACTAATTAAAATGTAAAGTGATTTTAGAATGTACCATCAAAGGGATATTTTTGAAGAGTCCAAAAGACCTTTATTCCATATTCCATATTTCTTTTTTTCTCTCATTAACAGGTTGCTGGGTCTGTGATTTATGTAACAAAGACTTACCTACACCTCAGAAGAAAGGAACGATAAAAACACCCAAAAAATCAAAATAAGTTCCAAAAAGCTGACCAGGTTTTTACAACACTTTTGATATTAATTTTTATTTTTCTATTATTTGAATGACAAGTCATATGTTTGGTACATTGCATTAATTTTTTTGTTACATTTTCTAGCTGATTTTTTTATACAATTGTTTCCACTGTAGATGATGTTTTTGTATTGTTTAAAATAAAGTTCAAAACAGATTTTGTGTGTTACTTTTGTTTTGGTCATTTTTGATTGTTCTTAAACACTGCTCACTTCTTTCTTAGTGAACCTCATAATTCAGACTTGAAACGTCCTGATGCAGTAATTATGCGGCGACTTGTGTTTTTAACCGAGCAGCAGGAGGACGCACGGGGTGTTTTAACCACACCATAATGACACAAGTCAGTCGTCTCAACTTTCACTGGCTAGTGAATGGGAACTGTATATTTGTGTTGTATTGTGCTGTGTAGCAGATGCCACGTGGAGGTCAGTAGTAAAACAGCAGATAACAGGTGTGTGTGTCTGAGACGGCTGCTCTGCCACCTGATATGTGTGTATGCAGCACAATAAACGCGCCAACCTGCTCCTTGAAAAAGAGACACTTGTGAAAGCCTCATTACAAAGGATCCAGCTTTCCATTGAGTCGTGCGGCTCTGTTTTGACCGAGCCACAGGTGATGTCTGGCTGGAGGTTGTGTTGTGTAACTGGATCGGGACAGCGTCAGGTAACTATTCAAAAGCTCCCTTTGGATGAAAATGATATGCCAGTAGACGTATGCAACCAGGAGTTAGTGTATGCAGTCTTTGGCTCTTCTGATCTATTATAATCAAACCATTATTATAATCAAATCAATGTATTTGATTATATTTCTCAGTTTTATTAACTTATAAAACTTAAACTGAGCATGCATCTAATAATGGTTCCAGTCATAGATATGTATGTTTAGCCTATATATCTATGGTTAGTGGTTACATTAGCAACTTTTAAAGTATACATTTCATTGCCTTAGACAATGTATCAAAAATACTTTAAAGGGCACCTATTATGCAAAATTCACTTTTACATGGTGTTTGAACATAAATGTGTGTTGGCAGTGTGTGTACACAACCACCCTATAATGGTAAAAATCCACTGACTCCTTTTTTTTTATCCCCATAAATCATAAGCAGTGTCTCAGAATAAGCCGTTTTCAGATTCCTGGCAAAGTGACGTCACATTTCACAGGCCCCGCCCACGAGTGTTGATGGACACTGCCTTATTAGCAAAGACCCCGCCCTCAGAGAGCTGTACAAAGTCCGCCATATTTATCTCCTCCCTAGAGAATTTAACAGCAGCATTCAAGTAAGAAATGTGTTCTACTAAAGCTACTTTCATTGAGAAAGTTCATTCAGTCAAGAGCAGTGAGTGATTTTCTGTTTATCTTTTGTTGTTTGATTCATATTAACAGCAGATATAGCAGTAGGTACTGTATATTACACTGCTTTCACTTTAGTACACATCTAATATACACACGGGATTTATGTACTGCTGCATACGTGCACAGACATAACCAACTGTTTTCATGTGAATTTGTGTGTTTCTGACATAACCTTGTGTGCATTTGACAGTTTATTCGCAATAACACATGAAAGAGAACTAGTCTAGTTTAATAGCCTACTCACGGACGCGCCGACATCCAGCTCTCTGTGCGCATGCGTCGGGTGTGTGTGTGCTCAAGTTGAGAGCATAGACTGTAAGGTTGAAAAAATCGATATGGCTTTAAAACGCATGCAGATGATAATATTTCATGATGATTAAGAACTGCAATGTCACATGAGCGTGTGCGCGATAGAGATGATAATCAAAGCCAAACAGATGTATCATGTTTCAGTTTTCATTTGCGTGTTCACCAGCTGTGAAGGCTGCTCCCTCTGGGGTGGGGAGCAGCAGCTTATTTGCATTTAAAGGAGACACACACAAAACAGCAAATTTTTCTCAAATCCAATTTTCAAAATGGTATATTAAATGATCTTTTAGGAATTTTGATCTGAAACTTCACAGACGCACACTGGGGACACCTGAGACTTATATTACATCTTGTAAAAAGGGGCATAATAGGTGCCTTTTAAAAACTGTACTGTTGTGAGATATTACACTTTAAAATAACTTTTCTATTTTCATATATTTTAAAATGTTATCTACTCTAGTCTTCAGTGCCACATGATCCTTCAGAAATCATTCTAATATACTGATTTTCACTGTTTATCAATGTTGAAAACAGTTTGAACAAATTCTGAAGAATAGCGATTTTAATAATAATGCTAACCCAACCTAAAAATCACTTTATTTTTTTTGTTTATTTTTATTTTATTATTTTTTATGTATTTATTATTATTATTATTATTATTATTATTATTATTATTATTATTAATTTTTTTTCTTTTTTTTTTTTTTTCTTTTTTTTTTTTTTTTGACACTTCGTTAGGTAATTTATCTGATGCAATGGCATTCAGACGTGGTGTCTGAAGTTTTACGCTAAATTTGGACGAATCTGCGGTAAGGTTTCAGCCAGTCAGTCACAGTAATGTCAGAACTATTTTAATGTTTACACGTAATATGATTGACGTGTTAAGAAACGTAACATTCAAGGGGAGGAACTGGATGGATGCCACTTTAATGGTGATGTCAGGTATGGAGCTTTAATGTATTAGAAGAGTCCATTTACAAGTTTATCTTTTCATTTTCTAATTTTGGTTGACCATGAATGAATGAGATGAATTGTTGTGGTCAGACACCTTTGAAAACTACGGAGGCCTTAAAAGGAAATGGTGGTGGAACATTTGCGTTCCCTCACAAAACTTTTGTGGTGTTTGCAAGTGAACGCAAAAGCATTACCAAATAATTTTTCCTCCCATCACATTTTTTTTCTTCACCATGTCCCTTAGGCTCCGTAGAAATCCACACGAGGGCGCAGTTACTCCGTTTTTACATTTCCCTCAGTAATAAAGCAGGAACACTGGCTCCTTTGCAGCACATCCTCATTATACAGGCCAGTGTTTCCCAACTCTGTTCCTGGAGGTTCACCAACAGTAGCCCTACACATTTTGGATATCTCTCTTATCTGACCCATATATTTCTGATCATGGAGTCTCTATTAACGAGCTGGTGAGGTGAATCAGGTGTGCTTAAGAAGTTTGAAAATGTGTAGTGTTGGTGGGATTTTTTGCTTTATATCTTTTCTTTTATCTTATCATCACTGTAAGGTTAACCTCTTAACCTGCGCCCCTATTTTTGAGAATTTTCTGAAAACGACATACCCAAATAAAAATATCTGCAGCTCTTAAACCCTATGGTCTATATTCATAACTCTGGACTTTTAAACTAGACACTTGAAATGTTGTTACCCAAGACAACATTTACATTTATAGAGTCATAATAACTCATAGTATAGGAACAGAGTAAAACAAGGTAAAATATACATGAAAGTTTTTTTTTTTGTTTTTTTTTTTGAACTTCACTTAGGGAAAAATGAATGAGACTTTGATGTCAAAGATGATTTTTAAATCATTTTGCTTCTTTAGTTTGAGTGGATGTTGCCATGTTTGCCTTTTTGGCTGGCTTCTAACATTATAAAACTTTAAGAAATAATGGTATTTCTTTTTTGTTTTACTATCTCTGATGAAACATCTGTCTGTCTGTCTATCTGTCTGTCGGTCTGTCTGTCTGTCTCCTTGAATTACAACACAAACATATTCATTTTAAGGAGTCACAGAGTTCAAATGTGCTGATGACAGGAATGACCCTTTTTCAGAGCTGGCAAACTTGTACATAAATCTGCTTCACAAATACAGCTCTTTAACCCTCCACACAAATTCCGAGTGTAATCGGTGGGTTTATAAGCAATTATGGCTTTAGGAATAGCCAAATTATGTAAAAACATCAGTCAAGCCATAATATCCCCTGGTCAAATATATTGTAAATGCTATGACTTCGTAGGCAGATCAAATACCCAAATGCATTTGTAATGTGTTATTATAGCTAATGTTTTAGCTTATTAGCTTAGCGTACATAATGATATTATTAGAAATGTTTGCTAAGTCAAGCATACTGTGCCCGTGCATTGAAATATGAATAAACCCCCAACCCTAAGTATTAGTAATTTGGGCCAGTAAGTAACCGCCTAGAAATTGTATAGCAATGTGCTAAAACCATTCAGAACATCTTAGCAATAATAACATATAATAATGATGATATTAGTAATAGCAGTGAGGAATTTGTTAAATTGATACTCAATGGACTTTTGAACTGTGTGGTGTTGTAATCCAGAGCTGTACAGATCTATCTTAAAGTCACAGTGCAGAAGTACTGTGGGTGACAGATCTTTTCTTCTTTATTGTGACGTACATCTGAGTGAAACAGATTATTGAAGAGAAAAAATGTAGGGCTGGACTCATGGGAACAAGTACACTTTAGCATACTTTTAAATAAACAACTAATATACTTAAGTGTGAATGATTGTAAAGGCACTTAACTGCTTATTTACAATTAAATAAAAATGTATTGGTTTAAATGTATATTAAATGCAATTAGTGGAATTTAAGAGTGTTTTTTTTTTTTTTAACATGCCTATGTCGAACATAAGTGCATCCTTTTTATGTTATTTCAATTACTTCTATTGTATTATTTTGGTTGAAATATGGTTAAAGGCACAATATGTAAGAATTTTGGATTAAAATATCCAAAAACCACTAGAACAATGTTATATATTTTGTTGATTTGTGTACTTGCATTATCCCAAATGTTCCTAAGAATGTTTAAATCCAGAGAAAGAAGCAATTTTAACCTGGACACGGACCATGTCCGTGCATCGCCAATCAATGACATCATACTCGCGTTACCCTCAATTTCTGGTTTTATTTTGTAGAAACCATGGAAACACCAAATATGCTTTAATATATTACAGTGCATCCGGAAAGTATTTATAGCGCTTCACTTTTTCCACATTTTGTTATGTTACAGCCTTATTCCGAAATTGATTAAATTCATTATTTTCTTCAAAATTCTACAAACAATACCCCATGGTGACAACGTGAAAGAAGTTTGTTTGAAATCTTTGCAAATGTATTAAAAATAAAAAAGGAGAAAAAAAAAATCACATGTACATAAAGTATTCACAGCCTTTGCTCAATACTTTGTTGAAGCCCCTTTGTCACCAATTACAGCCTCAAGTCTTTTTGAGTATGATGCTACAAGCTTGGCACGCCTATTTTTGGGCAGTTTCTCCCATTCTTCTTTGCAGGACCTTTCAAGCTCCATCAGGTTGGATGGGGAGTGTCAGTGCACAGCCATTTTCAGATCTCTCCAGAGATGTTTAATCGGGTTCAAGTCTGGGCTCTGGCTGGGCCACTCAAGGACATTCACAGAGTTGTCCCGTAGCCACTCCTTTGTTATCTTGGCTGTGTGCCTAGGGTCGTTGTCCTGTTGGAAGTTGAACCTTCTCCCCAGTCTGAGGTCCAGAGCACTCTGGAGAAGGTTTTCATCAAGGATGTCTCTGTACATTACTGCATTCATCTTTCCCTCAATCCTGACTAGTCGCCCAGTTCCTGCCGCAGAAAAATATCCCCAGGGATGCAGGGATGGTATTGGCCAGGTGATGAGCGGTGACTGGTTACCTCCAGATATGACGCTTGCCATTCAGGCCAAAGAGTTCAATCTTTGTTTCATCAGACCAGAGAAGTTTGTTTCTTCATGTGCCTTTTACTGAGGAGTGGCTTCCGTCTGGCCACTCTACCATACAGGCCTGATTGGTGGAGTGCTGCAGAGATGGTTGTTCTTCTAGGAGGTTCTCCTCTCTCCAAAGAGAAATGCTGGAGCTCTGTCAGAGTGACCATCGGGTTCTTGTTCACCTCACCTCCCTGACAAAGGCCCTTCTCCCCCGATCGCTCAGTTTGGCCGGGCAGCCAGCTCTAGAAAGAGTCCTTCCTTCCAAGACTTCTTCCATTTAAGGATGATGGAGGCCACTGTGCTCACTGGGACCTTCAATGCTGCAGATATTTTTCTGTACCCTTCCTCAGATCTGTGCCTCGATACAATCCTGTCTCGGAGGTCTACAGACAATTCCTTGGACTTCGTGGCTTTGTTTCTGCTCTGACCAGAGATGGGCACTCGAGTTAGTGACTCGGACTCGAGTCGCACTCGAGTCGCGTTTTATGAGACTTCAGACTTGACTCGGGACTCGACCTGAAATGACTTCAAACTTGACTCAACAAAAAGGACTCGTGAATATTTTAAAAACAACTCAAGTCTTTAATCCTTAACTACTGATATCATAAAGAATTTTTGCTTTATTTGAATTTTATAATATCTGCTTCACATATACGTGACGTGGTAGATTTGACCCTTGTCATAGAATTTGATTACGTATGTCCGTGCGCGTAAACTCCTTAATGTCATAAGAGTCCCATGAAGCAAGTTAATTCATTTATTACTTAAAGCGCATATTTTAACGTATCGCAATCAGCATGCGTACAGTTTTCTATTGACTTAAAACAACTAGAAACGTGTTCGGAGGTTTGATATTTTCTGATAATGTCTGTCGTCAATAACAACGCTGTATAACAAATGTGACTGGCGCCATCTTGTGTCCACTCAGCAACTGTATCGAAAATGACTACTCGTCTTGTTGCCAGGACAATTGTTTTGTACATTATAATGGATTATAACGTAACAGGCTGGATGTATCCCTTACATCTTAGGACCTTTATTACAAACAAAACAGATGATAGAAATGCCAAATATTTTGTATTTTGTCTCAGACTTGACTTGGACTCCAGTGATAAAGACTTCAGACTTGACTCAGACTCCAGATGAAAGACTTGTGAACATCTCTGACTCTGGCATACACTGTTAACTGTGGGACCTTATTTAGACAGGTGTGTGCCTTTCCAAATCATGTCCAATCAACTGAATTTATCACAGGTGGACTCCAATCAAGTTGTAGAAACATCTCAAGAATGATCAGAGGAAACAGGATGCACCTGACCTCAATTTTGAGGGTCATGGCAAAGGCTGTGAATACTTATGTACATGAATTTTTTTTAATATATATATATAAATTTGCACAGTTTTCAAACAAACTTCTTTCACGTTGTCATTATGGGGTATTGTTTGTAGAATTTTGAGGAAAATAATGAATTTAATCCATTTTGAAATAAGGCTGTAACATAACAAAATGTGGAAAAAGTGAAGCACTGTGAATACTTTCCGGATGCACTGTATGTGTTTTATTAGACAGGCAAGCAACTGTTTGGATACATTAATTGACAGAAAACTAATCACTGTTATATAGCTCAACACAGTTAGTCTTATTGTTTAAATCTCGTTTTCTTGATTTACCGTGAGTACCATGTTTTACCATGCCTGATATCGATCTAGCTCACTGCAGTGTGAACAAGTGTCTCATAGTAGCCGCCGAGCAAACGCACAGTGTAGTATTATAATAACTTTCAACACACTCAAATGTATCTAATAGAGGGTATGCATTGACATTACTTTACCGCCAGAACAAGCCCCCTCAGCCGGACTGAATGGCAAAAGAGCTGTTGCGTGAATGGATTTAATAGGGGAAACTGCGAAAACATAAGTAAAACAAATGATTATCAGTTTAAACTAAAGTCTGGACTCGATATAGTGTTCCTTACAACTTACCAAAGATCCAGTGATCCATGGATATTGACATGCAGTCAGGAATCGTGTTTCCTGACATTTATATGTGCCTGATTTCGACGACGGGGAAATACATAAAGCAAATTTGCCTGTGAACGCTTTATATAGATTCAATATAGGTAGGTCTAAATCTGGGTCTCTTATATCAATGTTATATAGGTCTACCTTATATTCCGCGAAATCAAGGAGTCATCAAGATACGCCTTTGTTTTGAAAAAGTGACCTCTATCGGCATAAATTACATATTGTGCCTTTAAGTGTACTGCCGAATGTACCAACAAGCATTTATGATAAACAAAAATTTTATGTAATATCTATGGTATGTCATACATTTAAATATATTTGTAATTACACTTTTGGAATGATGAAGTTGCAGTTGAGTACATTCATATATACAAAATATATTAACTTTAAATGTAATATTGATAAATTATAATCAAGTACTTTACATGTGTTTAGTATGTTAGTCAACATCAAAATAAGTGTACTTTAAAGCATGGCAAAAGATAATAAAAAATGTGCATAAAATGTACTTTTAAGTAAAAAGTAAAACATTTAATTTGACATTCAATATTTTTTAAAACACACTTAAGCCTCTTGTGCTGTTCGGGCATTTTTGAGGTTTTTTTTTAGAATGGTGTGAAACTGTAAAGGTTTTGGCACTTGCTGTGTGAACATAAAAAAAATCATTGACATGATTCAAAAGGCGTGTTAAGAAACAGTTATGAAAGTGAACTCCATTAAAGTAAACTTAAGTGGATTTTTTTTATCATTAATATTATATTATCTTCAAGCAGTTTAATATATATACTCTTAAGTTTTGAAGTACAGTACAAGTGCACTCAGTACCAATTATTGCAGAAGTCCGGCATAGAGAAAAATGTCAATTCAGTGAAAGATTGAGTTGAGAATGACATTTTGCAAAAAAATTACAAGGTCAATTAAAAAAAAAAAGAAAAAAAAAAAAATTCAAACATATACATAGATAAATCGTTCACAATAACATCTATAACAGGGAAGGGCTGTTTAAAGAACACAACACGTTGGGTTACTCACCCTCTTGTACAACTGTGTGACCTGTGTCCAAACAAATGAGTAGTGGTTGTATTACCATATAGAGAATCAATATTTAAACAGCTAACCACATGGAATAGAAAACACCATTACAAGGTTTAAATGAAAGCTTTTTCTACTCCTTGCATTCTGAGTGGACGATTGGGTAACAAATACCCCCATACTTTCCCCCGTTTTCTGTTTTCAAAACTGCTGCAACCACAAGACAGCAGTGAAGCAACGGAGAAACTCATTCATATTTGAGCAGCGGCCTCGACGCTTGGGCACCTGCCTCACACCTGTTGCCCCGTCACAATAGAAATGGCTCGGTCTCTTTGCTTTTGGGACGTTGACACTGAGGTCAGTTTGTGCTGTTAAAAGCTGACACCGAGATGAACAAGCTAGTTATCCCCAGTTGTTGATAGAAATGAATAAAGGCTATTTTTTAGTTCTTTATATATTTGGGCTGTAACAATAATGAAGAGCAAACCCTCTAGAAAGCAATATTGGTCGGTGAGGAGTGATGCTGCAGTTGTTCCAAACGCCGGCTGTTGCTGTTGGCCAAAACAAGGACTTGGAGATGTTAAACCTCAATTGGAAAGAGTTGCTACATATGCTCACTATAATAGGATGGCCAGTGGCCACTGAGTGTCCAGGGCTCCGTTCCAATATCTACTGAGCTTCCTATGTAGACAGCATTCTAAAGCCCAAAGTATACTTTGTTTTTCTACGTTGTAGGCCTAAGCAGAGTTGTACACAAGTATACTCCTTTTGATGTGTATGCGTACACAGGGGGTCAACGCATGCGCATTACGACAACTTTTACTCATTCTCTTTAGCATATTTGAAGCCCTGACACACACCGATCAGGCATAGCATTATGACCACCTTCCTAATATTGTGTTGGTCCCCCTTTTGCTGCCAAAACAGCCCTGACCTGTCGAAGCCGGCTTGCCGCCTTCCCATAGTGCATCCTGGTGCCATGTGTTCCCCAGGTAAGTGACGCACACGCACCCGGCCATCCACGTGATGTAAAAGAAAATGTGATTCATTGGACCTTCTTCCATTGCTACGCGGTCCAGTTCTGATGCTCACGTGCCCACTGTTGCTGCTTTCGGCGGTGGACAGGGGTCAGCATGGGTACCCTGACTGGTCTGCGGCTTTGCAGCCCCAACAAACTGCGATGCACTGTGTATTCTGACACCTTTCTGTCAGAACCAGCATTAACTTCCTGAGCAATTTGAGCTACAGTAGCTCGTCTGTTTGATTGGACCACACAGGCCAGCCTTCGCCGTGCATCAATGAGCCTTGGCCGCCAATGACCCTGTCGCTGGTTCACCACTGTTCCTTCCCTGGACCACTTTTGATAGATACTGACCACTGCAGACCGGGAACACCCCACAAGAGCTGCAGTTTTGGAGATTCTCTGACCCAGTCGTCTAGCCATCACAATTTGGCCCTTGTCAAATTCACTCAAATCCCATTGCCCATTTTTTCCTGCTACTAATACATCAACTTTTAGGACCAAATGTTCACTTGCTGCCTAATATATCCCACCCACTAACAGGTGCCGTGATGATAAGATAATCAGTGTTATTTACTTCACCTGTCAGTGGTCATAATGTTATGCCTGATCGGTGTATCTGTTGTGAAGATAGTTACACATCTTTATAAACTATTAGGCTAGAGTTGTACAAATGCGGGTACTTTCTAACCTCTTTGCACAATCTCTCCATGTAATCATCCATTGTTGTTGTAGCTTGTACACATTTCTGTCTCTTCCACTTATTCAGTTTTTTCTTTGATTACCTTGTGAATCAACAGCCCTGGGTCACTGTTGCCACCCTGTGGACAAACTAATTAGCGCAAAAAAATTCAATACGCATATGCGACCTGTGCATACAGAGTACGCGCGATTAGATAAATCAGGTTGCGTGCATACTTTCTGATTCTGATTATAAATAAAGATATAATTCATTCAGTGCTGAAAATGATCAATCAGTGTAGTTAAAAAATAACAAGTTTACCTAATATTTCTGTGTACTGTGTATTTTTGCTTATAAAGTTCAACAGCTGGGTTCCAGCAGTAAAATTCCCATTCATTTTCTGCATAGGGAAACTGATTTTGAGTGATAACTTATAAACCTTTAAAGACAGCCCTGCTGTGAGTCATGAGGCTGTTAATCGATGGTGTTTGCTTCTGTTGAAGCCATCATCCCACATTATTTTTAACAGTGCAACTCCTGAGAATTTTATCCTGATGAATCCTGTTGATACATTACCCATGAATCTGCAGAGAAATCTCCACCAATCAGAGAATCATGACCAAAAGAACTGCCCACTCCCATGAAGTACTGTGAATGACTTCAATCTCCCTATGCTTTCAAACTTCTTAAATATCTGTGTGTGTATGCTCACCGGCCACTTTATTAGGTACACCTTTTTAACTGCTTGTTAACGCAAATATCTATTTAGCCAAACATGGCAGCAACTGAATGCATTTAGGCATGTAGACATGGTGAAGATGGTCTGCTGAAGTTCAAACTGAGCATCAGAATGAGGAAGAAAAGTGATTTACGTGAATTTGAATGTGGCATGGTTCTTGGTGCCAGATGTCTGAGTATTTCAGAAAAGGCTGATCTTCTGGGATTTTCACACACAACCATCTCTAGAATTTACAGAGAATGGTCTCCAGTGAGCAGCAGTGAGCCATCCAGTGAGCAGCAGTTCTGTGGGTGAAATTGCCTTGATGCCAGAGGTCAGAGGAGAATGGCCAGACTGGTTCAACTGATAGAAAGGCAACAGTAACTCAAATAAGCACTTGTTACAACCGAGGTCTGCAGAAGAGCGTCTCTGAACACACAACACGTCCAACCTTGAAGCAGATCATGGGCTACAGCAGCAAAAGACACACCGGTGCCACTCCTGTCTGCTGAGAACAGCAAACTGAGGCTACAATTCACACGAAAATTGGACCATATAATATTAGAAAAATGATGCCTGGTCTGATGAGTCTCGATTTCTGCTGCAACATTCAGATGGTATAGGTCAGAATTTGGTGTAAACATCATGAAATCATGGAATCTATCCTGCCTTGTATCAACGGTTCAGGCTGCTGATGGTGTAATGGTGTGAAGGATATTTTCTTGGCTCACTTTGTGCCCCTTAGTACCAATTGAGCATAGTTTAAATGCCACAGCACACCTGAGTATTGTTGCTGACCATGTCTATCCCTTTATCGCCACAGTGTACCATCTTCTAATGGCTACTTCCAGCAGGATAACACACGTCACAAAGCTCAAATCATCTCAAACTGGTTTCTTGAACATGACAGTGAGTTCACTAAACTCAAATGGCCCCCACAGTCACCAGATCTCAATCCAATAGAGCAGCTTTGGGATGTGGTGGAAAGGGAGATTCGCATCATGGATGTGCAGCCGACAAACCTGATGCTATCATGTCAATATGGACCAAAATCTCTGAGGAACATTTCCAGCACCTTGTTGAATCTATGCCACGAAGAATTAAGACAGTTCTGAATGCATAAGAGGGTCCAACACAGTACTAGCAATGTACACTTATAGTGGGCGGTGAGTGTATGCGCATTTTTCAATGTAAAATATATCTTTAAATCAATAGTTATTGAATATGTATCTGTAATTTTTAATTTGTCATTTGCGATGTTTCATGGGATTGTAGTTCTTTTCTTCATTAAAGCCGTTAAGCACAGTCTTGTACCTTTGTCTTTTTGTCAGATTTTCAAATACTATTTTGCTTAAATCAGAGTTTGTAATGTTGTGATTCATATTGTAGCGGGTTGGTTTGGTTCATGGCTTATGACGCTTTTGGAACAGAGCCCAAATTATGCCTGATTTTGGTTTTGGTTGTTGAACCAACATATGGATACTTACCGGAGCTGTACTGCCAAGTTTATCTGTTAGGATACAAAGTTTGACATCATAATATCATATCTCATTTCATCTTCCCTTAAAGGTATGGATTCATACACCTCACGGTTCTTAACTTATCGTCACAGCCTAACAGGTCTGTGCCCTGTGAGTGAAGACAACATATGGACAATGCCCTCCCTTCCTGTTTCAAGGGAATGTTGTTCTGGCTGGGTGGACTCCTGGGAAGAGGAGCGTTACCTTTGACCTCTGGGAGAACTAATTTACTCTGACCCACAGTGAGAAGATGATGGGATCTGCAGAAAAGGATGCAGCTAACCAGCTGTCTCTGGCAACACACCGTAGTACTATAGGAGCCCAATGATGGAACGTTCCCCCTTCTGAGAGGAGCAAAAGAGCCACATCCATTATCGCCGCTCTCCTACTTTTATCCCATACCATTATACACTGGGATTCCCCACAAAAGCTCAGTTATTGATAGGTTCGGCTCTAAAGGAAACATCTGAAGGGCTGCAGGAAACTTTAACATGAAAAATTGGACTGAATACTTGTCATGTTTGGGCTTAGGACAGGGTGGAATGATGCTAAAAAATATGTCAGCTGGTAGAGGTTTTTCTTTCCTTTTTAGTAAAAAAATATGAGCCTCCCTAACAGTCCCTGCATGACATCACATATGATTCTATTTTATTTCAATAGTTTTGTTAATCATTCATGAATAATCCGTAATTAAATGAGATAAGAACCTTTCATTTTTTTGAAGTATTTATTTCCTTGGATAACTATTACTTTCATTTTCATTGATTTCATGTAATTTTCCAGAAAAAAAATATATTTTAAAATGCTACCATTACTTTAATATAAAATGATAGAAGATTTTGGTCATGTTTGGGCAACTCTTCCATCATTGCGTGTTTTCATACATTTGATGCATCAAAAGGTTTTTAATGAGGTAATGTTACACCCGTATGCTGTTGCCCCATGTTTTACTGCTCCCTTTTGCTCGGGCATGACAGCTGTGGGACTGACATCACTTCCCAGCCCTTAATGTGGTGAAGATGTAATTCAAGTAGCCAGTATTTACAGACTCAGGCACATCTTCCTGACCTGTCACACATCCTGTGAGATCTCACCCTGCCTGATGTGTCAATAGGAAAAAGTGTTTGTAGAAATTTGAACTGTTTGTAGAGTTGTGCCAAAATGGTCCTCTCGCTCAAAGTATGCATGATATTGTTCGTCGTGATTTATAAAAGTACGTCTTTGCCAGACGTTGCAGGAATGATAAATATTCATTGCAAAGTAAATATTTAAAAGATACAACATAACCTTATATGGCATGTTTAAAAACAGGGATGTGAATAGGAGTAAAATGCACTATGACATTTTAGTTGCATTGCTTGAATAAAATCTTAACTTTTTTAACTTTATTTAGTGTGTAATGTTGCTGTTTGAGCATAAACAACATCTGCAAAGTTCAATGCAAAGGGAGATATTTTCTTTTACAGAAATCACTTTTTAAGGACTACAACAAACGGCTGGTAGGGACTACAATGAGCTTCTTCCAGGGTTCGTGACATCACAAACCCTAAAATTTGCATAAACCCCACCCCGGGAACATGTTGAGAAAAGGAAGAGTTGCAGTCGAGCACATTTGGGAGTCTACTCAAGCTGTCTCATCCGTCTTTTCACATTTATTGCAATACAAATGCAATAGCATGTCATAAAAGCAAGATGACAACATAAGTTATAACCGTAATTAAACTAAACTATACCTGTTCTGTCTTCATGCAGCGTATATTCTCTGGCTCTGAAGGATCTTACAACAGTTCTCACACGAGCGATTTGTAGATTATCATGACAGAATATGCTAATCAATGACTTGAAGATAGCTAACTCCACATCAGCTACATAAATTCATCAACTAACCATTCAGAAACGTCCTGTCTCATTCTACATGTTGTCACTTCTTCTTGAGCCTTTCCATCTTTGTCCGACTCCGGTTTGAACATAAAAGGCTGAACAGTTTGGGACATTTTCAGTGCGTGTCTGCGTGAGGTAATCGGAGCTGCTAACATGAGCTCTTGAAGCCCCGCCCTCTTTTAGAAATGGGGCGGGGAGCAGCAGCTCATTTGCATTTAAAGGGACACACAAAAATGGCGCGTTTTTGCTCACCCTCAAAAAGCGACAATTTTAACATGCTATAAAAATTATCTGTGAGGTATGTGGGGACATCAGAGACTTATTTTACATCTTGTAAAAAGGGGCATAATAGGACTCATTTAATATCTAACATACAGTATATAACAGTGTTCTTCTGGGACATCCTTGTAGACAGAAATTTCAAAAAATACATTTGAGAGCAATATAGGCTCAGATTTGCTTTTAGCAAAGCCCGATGCAGTACACGATGCAGTTTTGTCGTCTGCCGCTTTAAATGCTCAAGCCCTTTAAAGCAGGATGGATTCTGATTGGCTGTCAATGTTTTAATTGTTCACCAGCTGGAAAAATCGCTTTGAAAGTGATTCCAAATGATATCGTGTCTGTGCTGTTATAGTTTGGACTCTGCTATTCTTTTACATTTAGAATCATTTTTGGAGCTATATCTTTCATTATCGTTATAGTTAGCGTCCTTGGTGTGAATGAGCCTTAAGATAGAAAGAATCATCTGGAAAACATCTCAATCAGGTCAGTACACTGAACCTTGGCACAAAAGCTTAGTGCAAAAGGCATGTCTGAAGCAGCAGGACTTCATTGGGTTCAGATTGAACAGAAAGGAGAGCAAATGTTGGTAAAGTTGGTATTCATTTCATTAAAACACCATAAGTGATCACACAAACAGCCTTAATTATCCTGTCTTTTTTGTGCATTATATAATTAGGTGTAGATTTTTCTGACTATGTTTTCTTTCTGGTGTATCTGGAAATAAATATTAGAAAATACATCTAAGTATTTACATTTACATGATGAAAAAACAGCATCTGCTTAATTAATGGCACAATATGTAAGATTTTTGGATTGAAATATCCAAAAACCACTAAAGCAATGTTATATATTTTGTTGACTTGTGTACTACATTATCTCAAATGTTTCCAAGTGTTTAAATCTAGAGAAATCAGCTATTTTAACTAGTGTTACGGACCATGTCGTTGCGTCACCTGTCAATGACGTCATATCCACATTAGCCTCGATTTCCAGTTTTACTTTCGTAGAAACCATGAAAACATCAAAGACACTTTAATATTTTTTTTAATTACTTTTATTAGACAGGTGAGCAACTGTTTGGATACTTTTATCGACAGACAACTAATCATTGTAATTTAGCTCAATACGGTTAGTCTTATTGTTTAAATCTCTTGTTTTCTTGATTTATCCTGAAGATAATAATAAGAAATGTTTCTTGAACAGCAAATCAGCATATTAGAATATATATATATATATAAAATTAGGCTTATTCTTGTGTTACGCAGCACGTTTGAGCTTCTGCAAGAACCAATGAGGTTCATTCTAGTGTTACACAGCATGTTTGAGCTTCCACAAAAACCAATGAGGTTCATTCTTGTGTTACACAGCACGTTTGAGCTTCCTTAAGAACCAATGAAGTTCATTCTCATGTTACGCAGCACGTTTGAGCTTCCGCAAGAACCAATGAGGTTCATTCTTGTGTTACGCAGCACGTTTGAGCTTCTGCAAGAACCAATGAGGTTCATTATTGTGTTTTACGCAGCACGTTTGAGCTTCCACAAGAACCAATGAGGTTCATTCTTGTGTTACGCAGCACGTTTGAGCTTCCACAAGAACCAATGAGGTTCATTCTCGTGCTACGCAGCACGTTTGAGCTTCTGCAAGAACCAATGAGGTTCATTCTTGTGTTACGCGGCACGTTTGAGCTTCCGCAAGAACCAGTGAGGTTCATTCTTGTGTTACGCAGCACGTTTGAGCTTCCTCAAGAACCAATGAGGTTCATTCTTGTGTTACGCGGCACGTTTGAGCTTCCGCAAGAACCAATGAGGTTCATTCTTGTGTTACGCAGCACGTTTGAGCTTCCTCAAGAACCAATGAGGTTCATTCTCGTGTTACGCAGCACGTTTGAGCTTCTGCAAGAACCAATGAGGTTCATTATTGTGTTTTACGCAGCACGTTTGAGCTTCCACAAGAACCAATGAGGTTCATTCTCGTGCTACGCAGCACTTTTGAGCTTCCGCAAGAACCAATGAGGTTCATTCTCGTGCTACGCAGCACGATTGAGCTTCTGCAAGAACCAATGAGGTTCATTCTTGTGTTACGCGGCACGTTTGAGCTTCCGCAAGAACCAATGAGGTTCATTCTTGTGTTACGCAGCACGTTTGAGCTTCCTCAAGAACCAATGAGGTTCATTCTCGTGTTACGCAGCACGTTTGAGCTTCTGCAAGAACCAATGAGGTTCATTATTGTGTTTTACGCAGCACGTTTGAGCTTCCACAAGAACCAATGAGGTTCATTCTTGTGCTACGCAGCACGTTTGAGCTTCCTCAAGAACCAATGAGGTTCATTCTCGTGTTACGCAGCACGTTTGAGCTTCTGCAAGAACCAATGAGGTTCATTATTGTGTTTTACGCAGCACGTTTGAGCTTCCACAAGAACCAATGAGGTTCATTCTTGTGTTACGCAGCACGTTTGAGCTTCTGCAAGAACCAATGAGGTTCATTATTGTGTGTTACGCAGCACGTTTGAGCTTCCACAAGAACCAATGAGGTTCATTCTCGTGCTACGCAGCACGTTTGAGCTTCTGCAAGAACCAATGAGGTTCATTCTTGTGTTACGCGGCACGTTTGAGCTTCCGCAAGAACCAGTGAGGTTCATTCTTGTGTTACGCAGCACGTTTGAGCTTCCTCAAGAACCAATGAGGTTCATTCTTGTGTTACGCGGCACGTTTGAGCTTCCGCAAGAACCAATGAGGTTCATTCTTGTGTTACGCAGCACGTTTGAGCTTCCTCAAGAACCAATGAGGTTCATTCTCGTGTTACGCAGCACGTTTGAGCTTCTGCAAGAACCAATGAGGTTCATTATTGTGTTTTACGCAGCACGTTTGAGCTTCCACAAGAACCAATGAGGTTCATTCTCGTGCTACGCAGCACTTTTGAGCTTCCGCAAGAACCAATGAGGTTCATTCTCGTGCTACGCAGCACGATTGAGCTTCTGCAAGAACCAATGAGGTTCATTCTTGTGTTACGCGGCACGTTTGAGCTTCCGCAAGAACCAATGAGGTTCATTCTTGTGTTACGCAGCACGTTTGAGCTTCCTCAAGAACCAATGAGGTTCATTCTCGTGTTACGCAGCACGTTTGAGCTTCTGCAAGAACCAATGAGGTTCATTATTGTGTTTTACGCAGCACGTTTGAGCTTCCACAAGAACCAATGAGGTTCATTCTTGTGCTACGCAGCACTTTTGAGCTTCCGCAAGAACCAATGAGGTTCATTCTCGTGCTACGCAGCACGATTGAGCTTCTGCAAGAACCAATGAGGTTCATTCTTGTGTTACGCGGCACGTTTGAGCTTCCGCAAGAACCAGTGAGGTTCATTCTTGTGTTACGCAGCACGTTTGAGCTTCCTCAAGAACCAATGAGGTTCATTCTTGTGTTACGCGGCACGTTTGAGCTTCCGCAAGAACCAATGAGGTTCATTCTTGTGTTACGCAGCACGTTTGAGCTTCCTCAAGAACCAATGAGGTTCATTCTCGTGTTACGCAGCACGTTTGAGCTTCTGCAAGAACCAATGAGGTTCATTATTGTGTTTTACGCAGCACGTTTGAGCTTCCACAAGAACCAATGAGGTTCATTCTCGTGCTACGCAGCACTTTTGAGCTTCCGCAAGAACCAATGAGGTTCATTCTCGTGCTACGCAGCACGTTTGAGCTTCCGCAAGAACCAATGAGGTTCATTCTCGTGCTACGCAGCACGTTTGAGCTTCCGCAAGAACCAATGAGGTTCATTCTCGTGCTACGCAGCACTTTTGAGCTTCCGCAAGAACCAGTGAGGTTCATTCTCGTGCTACGCAGCACGTTTGAGCTTCCGCAAGAACCAGTGAGGTTCATTCTCGTGCTACGCAGCACGTTTGAGCTTCCGCAAGAACCAATGAGGTTCATTCTCGTGCTACGCAGCACTTTTGAGCTTCCGCAAGAACCAATGAGGTTCATTCTCGTGCTACGCAGCACGTTTGAGCTTCTGCAAGAGGTTTGTTCTCCCACGTCAAGCGGGTTCAGTGTTCGCTGATCAATGTTTAAATGTGAATAAAAGTCTAAATTTAATCTGTTCATCATATAAAGCGATTGAGTCTCTTCAGACAATTTTGTACTAAACCGCTCAATTCATATGGATTAGTTTTTCGATCTCTTTATGAACTTTTAGAAGAATCAAAGTGGTAGTTGCATGGATTGTCAATGGAGGGACAGAAATCTCTAAGATTTCATCAAAAATATCTTCATTTGTGTTTTCCGAAGATGAACGAAAGTCTTAAGGGTTTGGAATGACATGAGGGTGAGGAATTAATGACAGAATTTTCATTTTTGGGTGAACTAACCCTTTAAGTGGTACCTGCTTATAGAACTGTGATCTCATAATAACTTGTTTTTGGAGCAGTCCTACTTGATCCTCTGTTATTAGACAAATATGTATACATTCTCTTTACCCATATTTGCCTTTTTTCCCTTTCTAACTTTCACACTCATATTGTTTGAGCTCCTCTAAATAATTCCGCTCACTCTGCAAACCTCAGCAAATATCTAAAGACAAGCAGCAAACACTTTCCAAAGAAAACACTTAGTACAATTTAGTGCAATTACCCAATTTACCTTGCGAATGGCAATCCATCTTTCTCAATCACAGGTGTCAGGCGTAACAGACTAAACATACTGATTCACATTGTTTTCTATGAAATGTTTCAAGCTTTTGAATTCAAGAACAAGTATGAATGTGAGGTCAACCTAGGATGCATCAATGTGACCGAGACATATTTGATTTAAATCATTTAAAATATTGTAAAATACAATATTATGTTATTATACTATATTTTACAATATATGTTATGACACAGATATATAGCATAACTATATTGTGAATTTCCACTTGTGAAAAAGAAGTACACTTTAGCATACTTATACTTATTACAGAAAGAATATACTGGTGCAAAATGAATGTAATATTTTCTGACACTTAATTGCTTAATTAATGTTATTTACAATCAAATGACAATGCATTTTTATTTAAATCTATATTAAATGCAATTAGTTGAACTTAAAAATGCATTTCAACCAACTTAAGTAGGACTTAAGTACATCTTTAAATGTAAATTCATACTTACTATTGTCTTTGAAATATGGTTAGTGTTCTGTTTAACATACTAACAAGCATTTATGTTAAACTAAAATACATTTTAATGTCATTTGTCTATTGACACTAAAATATATTAACTTTAAATGTAATATTTAATAACATACTACAGTTAAACAGTATAATCAAATACATTACATATACTTTAGTATGATAGTCAATAAATAAGTGTACTTAATTGCATTAAAAATGTGAAAAAAAAATATCAAAATGAAATATAAGCTTTCTAGACAAAAAAAATAAGTATAATTTTAGGGTTTTGGGTCATTACGTCAGTACAGAAAGCATGACAAAGATTAAAACATGATGATTTAAAATGTACTTTAAAGTAAAACCTTTAATTTGACATTGTTACAAAATGAACTTTTTAAAAGTGTGTTTAAGTTTATTAAAACGGTCATGACTTAAGTGGCATTTTATTTCATAAAGATCATATTATCTGCAAATACATTTTTTTAAATGCACTTTTATGATTTGAAGTACACTACAAGTGCCCATTCAATACAGTTAAGCACACTTCTTTTTCACACGGATCAGCACAACTGACGATGTACTGACCCATCAACATCCTTGATCTGTACGATAGATAGATAGATATGCTGGTAACAGTATTATATTATATGAGTATATATCATATTATGAGAACTGATTCATCAAGTTCATAATGAACTCAGAAACACGAGCCATCTAATCCCCGGCACATTTACAAAGGGCTGCCAGAACAGGCAGGCTCCCAGGCCACTGCATGGATTGTGAGGGGCCATAGACAAGAGCTGGAGACCCACTGGGAGGAGAGAAAACATTCGCTGGCCCTGTCTGACACCAGGGGTTAGAAGGTCAACCTCAGCCACTGTAGGCAGCTTAGAAGAGAGGCTGTCCCCTCTCCCCCCAGCACCATCATTTTGAAGAGCAGGCAGCTGGCAGGTGTCAGGAGTTACAAAGGGCCATCTGTGCACGGAGAACTGTCCCCACCATTCCCTCGGCTGCTACTTCATTAAACTTTACACTTTATAAACCCAGTGAGCTGGCTCGATCAAACTGACCAGAGTGTGGGACACTTTCCAAAAGATGATTTCCCCCAACATGCCCCACTTTGTCAGTAACTCACAAAATGTTTTTGTACTTTTTGTCGACAACAGCAACCTCATTAAAGTCCCCATGAAATCAAAATTGATTTTTTTTTTCTTTTAGTATGAATATGTTAGCCTTAATGTTATCTATAAGCTAGTGTGCTCCAAAACAATTCACATTTTAGGAGATATAAGCGTTCAAAACTTACAGTCTCTCACTTCCGCCAATGTGGATCAATGATTTTGATGACATCGCTCTGCACTTCTCACCAGATTTTCTGTCCAATCAAATGCTCTGTAGAATCTGAAGCCCCGCCCCCTACATTATAAACAGACGCTGAAGCTGCAGATGAAATTGGTCACTTGTTCACACATTTACTATTTTCTACATGGTGAAGGGCACATAGTGCACTATATAGGGGATAGGGAACAATTCAGACAGTGTAAATATGCTTTCCATTGGGGTGAATGAAGTCTGGTTTCACGTTATTGTCACGCAAACCGCCGCAGCTCCGGTCCAGAGACACGAGAGCACAAAGTGGATCATATGAGTGAGTCGGTGCAGACCACAAAACCTATCGGACCCATTTGAATTCTGCACAGAATGATGTATATTAAAGCGATATGGAGGAGATTAGGAGGAGAAACGGTTAGAGATTAGGAGGAAATGCGGCTTTACCGAGCTCAACAGCTCTGGCCGAGCTGTGATATAAACTACACGCTATTGGCTATTTTAAAAAAGGGGAGGAGCTGTTTGATATGTCCCGCCCCGTTTTCCTGTTTCAGTGGAAATTACGTCAACACATTCAATAATGCTGTGCGTTTCAAGGCATTTCAGTGGACCTTTAAAAGGTATTCATTTTTTATTATGTATACATTAGGACTGTCAATTTAACATGTTAATTGTAAAATCATTTATTGACCTGTACATAAATTCCATAACAACGTGAGATTATTCGAAAAAAGCATGAATGTCCACCCCTACAGCAGATCGTGCGAAAACGTACAAATGTACAAATTCATGCGAATTACCCACCAATTTGCCAAAACATAAAATAGTTACAAATTGCCATGAAATTGTGTTGAGTCAGCCCATTCCTCTGACAGACACTGCACCGCAACCAAATGCATTTACAGACACAGAACGTGTAAGGACATTCAAACAGCTCATTGGAGGAGACCTGCTTACTTTTTCCCCTAAAAATCATATGTTTTTGTACAAATCATATTGTGTGAATTTATACGAAATGGGAGTGTGTGCAAAGTTCTAGATTGCAAAGTTTAGGGTTCATATAAACAGAGTTTGAATCTGAAATCGGATTAATTCAGATTGACGAAAATTAGTCTGTTATTAGATGGAAGAGTAAAATAAAACTTAGAACTTGAAATATGTGACCAGCACATCGTCATTGATTAACAAGTGTCTTTGTTACATATGTTACATGTACTTACCATAACAGTAAATTATGCATAATTACATGCAACTAGCCCTAAACCAAACCCTAATCCTACCCTAACCCTATAGTAAGTACATGTTGTTACTTAATATTATTCAGTATACACTGTAACAATGACACCCTAAAATAAAGTGTAACCAAAGTAACTAAGTAACATAATTAGTTACTTTTTTGGGGAGTAACAAAATAGTGTAACATTGCTTTTAAAAGGAGCTTTTTCCAACATTGGATCATCAAAGAAAAGATGGCAGTGATGCTCTCCCGGTGGCTTTAGTTCAACACGGCGACTAGGCACGGTGCAAATTACTGCATTTAAACATTCATAATCACATAGAAATGTCATTTTGTTTGAGCTCAGTTGGTTTGATTGAGGTGTTTACATGATGAGCCATCAGTCTGAGATGGATTATTTGGTGTAAATTATGTAAATTTAGTACTACTTTTCATACTTTTTTTAACAGAATTAATTAGCTAATTCCCTGGTGCATACTGATTAATTAGTTGATTCATTCAAAGTATTGTTTGTCATTTTTTTATTATTATTTTTATCAGCTAATCAATTTGTGGACCACACAGTTTGAGAACCACTGATGTACAATATGATAAAATTAACATCCATTTTTGAGACTTGCTAAAGATTCAATTTAACAGTTTTCAGTAAAAAAATGTACAATTGTATGTACAAACAAAATATTTAATTATGAGCATTAAATATCAGCCAATATATGTCTAATATATTGACAACACTAGTACTGTTGTGAATAAATGTTCTGTTTTGATGAACTGCAAGAATTAAAATTAGACTTTTTTGAGCTGCCTGCGTTTTTTTTTTTTTTTTTTTTTTTTTTTGGAGGGAGTTGAAACAGTTAAAAACAAGCCTGGATGGAAAGGGTGGTCTCAGGATATGAGAGGGAAATGGCCACAGTAAGGAAAGGCTCATTCTTTGCATTGTCAAATAGGAAATGGGCACAGATTCCAAGGAAACTGTCTTGTTCCTGACTAATATTTTGGGCAGACCCTCCTGCTGTCTCCACATATAACCGCACATCCATGCACATCTTTGAGAGGTGACCGCTGTTGTGTTTAGTGTGCATCTGTTTGTGAAAATGATCCAGAATGGCCATTATAGCAGCTTTCTAGGAATCTGACTCGGTGACCTGCTGATTATCTGCTTGATTAACCTGCGTTTTCTGCCGTTTAAAGTGGATATTTTACAATTTGACCTACGTTTTTACTTTGTATATTTTATATTTTAGCAGTACATTCATACAGTCTTTTGGAATGGATACAAAAACAGAAGTTAACTGAGGTTTAGACCTGACCCTGTAACTGAGATCATAAACTCATTCATAACGTGTTTCCTCTCAGTAGAGTCTCAGTCAGAGATCTTTGGAACAGTCTTGTTTGCCCCAGAGTTTGGTGATAGTGGGAGTGTTCCTGTACAACCCCTTGTTATCAAAGTCATTCTATCATACTTTTGTTTTGAGTTTAATTAAAAGCCAGTAGTAACTGAGCACTAAAATGCAAAATGGAACATTGTTTGCAATCTATTGTGAATAGCGCAGTCTGTTCACTTATTGCACTGAAAAAAAGATATGTTCTTTAGACATAAGCCAAAATGTTACTTAATGTAGGTCAATATAATAATTTTTGGTCTTTTTACAACTTAATATCACCATAAACATTTTCACTTAAGATTAGGGATATGGAAGCTTGTTTCCACCACTGAATAAAAAATTAAAAAAAATGTATCTTACAATTCTGATTTTTTTTTTCTCAGAATTGCATGATTCATATAAACTCGCAAATTCGGACTTTTTTCTTGCAACTCTGACTTCTTTTCTCAGAACTGTGAGATATACACTCGCAATTGTGAGTTATAAAGTCAGAATTGTGTAAACTTTATGGGCCCTATTTTAATGATCTGAGCGCATGGTCTAAAGCGCCTGGCGCAGGTGCACTTAGGGCGTGTCTGAATCCACTTTTGCTAGTTTAACAACAGAAAAAAACGGTCGGCGCACCCATCGCATGGTCTAAAAGGGTTGTCCCTAGTCTCTTAATGAGTCATGGTTGTGTTTTGGGCATAAAGTGTAATAAACCAATCAGAGTCTCATCTCCCATTCCCTTTAAAAGCCAGTTGTGCTTGCACCATCGCTATTTACATGGCGGAATTTGCGAGAGGAAAGACTGAACGCTTTTCCAGAGAGGAATCCTTTATTTTTAATATTTGAAAATGTGTGTGTGCCCTGTGTGTGTAATAAGCAGTGTATGCGCATTGTGTACCCACATATAGGTGCATATTACTAATGCGCCCCTTTAAATAACACAAAAAATACTGCTATTGACTTTAGACCAGGATTTTGTTGGTCAATGGTGCAGTCGTTTTCAGTTCCTCAAAATAGCAACTCGCCAACAATGCTCCTGAACATACCTCGTTTTCAGACCAGCACGCCCATGGGCCAACAGATGGGCGCGGGTGCATTTGCTATTTAAACAACGTGGCGCTGGGCGTGAAAATGATAACTGCGTCGGGCTGAAACTAGCAAAAAACATTTGCGTCGCGTCTGGCATCGCATTGCGCCGGGTGTATGATAGGGCCCAAAGGCTACGTTTAAACAGTCAGTTTAAACTGCCTACGTTTCTGCCGCTGCCTCAGAAGATGCAGTAGTCCAGCGTGGCGACTACACATTGTCATGTTGTAAATAAGACAACATCTGTATTGCAAACCCTTCCATGTTGCGTTGCGATGCCTACCAACGCAACCATTGCCATAGAAACCAATTTTAGATAAGATTCTAATCGGATACACAAATAACCAGATTTAGACTGACTGTGAACGTAGCCAAAAAGACTAAAGAAACTATGTGTTGGCCCTCCTAACTAAAGTCTTGAAATTTAGGAATTGCATCTTTTCTTTAAAATAAACCCATTTTCAACATGCATTTTCCCAATAGTCACATTAGCTTCAGGGAGCTTTCATAATGCTTTAAGAGCAGTTTTGGGTAAGTTACTCTAAAAAAGTATTTAATTACTATGTTACTAATTACATCTTCAACGGTGTAATTAGATTACTGTACTAATTACTCTCTCTAAAAAGTATCGCATGACTTATTACTTTATAAATCCCATATCAATCTCGACCAGTTAAACAATACAAAGATATGAAACTGCTTTTAATTCTTTCAAATAAATGTATTAATCTAAATCTATTCTGTGCTGTAATTGCAATGTGTCATGCAAAGAAAAGGGATTCATTTAAACTATAGTCTCACATAGCCAGATCTATAGTCTCAAATAAACTATCATGAGAAATACCTCATCTGTCGACATGATGGTGCAAATCGCTATGATCAGATGCTTTCTTTACTGCTGCTTTCTCACCACTGTCATTTTCATGTTGTGTTTATTTTGTTATTGAGAGGAAAGCATGCGGCACATATTTACATATTCATCTAAACATCGCTCTCAGCAGCGTGGATGGCATCTGCGTGTTCGTTAGCAGTATATTGCTGCAAAAGAATTTCCAACTTCTTTTTACTTCTAAGCAAAAACAAAAAAGAACTTTGCCGTGAGTATATCGCCATGTTCTTGAATCACATTCAGTCTCTTGTACGTTATGTGAGCACGAGTGTGAGCATGAGTAATAAGTTACTGGCTGCAGTTCACTTAACGGCCACCGGTGTCGCTAATAACAAAGGTTTCTGAATTCTACATATAGCCCTTTTTAAAAGTAAAAGTTTTAAATTGACATTATTACAACAGTGCACTTTTAAAAGTACTTAAGTGTATTAAAAATATAGTCAAGACAGGGTACTCTCTTTAAGTGCACTTAAGTGACCTTTTCTAATTAATATATTATTTGCAAGCAGTTTAAAAAAAAAAACTTAATTTGAAGTACACTACTAGTGCGTGCATTCAATAGCATTAAGTGCACTTCTTTTTCACAAATGTGTAGCATCCGTGTTTTTAAGTAGAGCATGTTTAAGTACTGAAAATTTATTTTAATAGAAGAATGAATCTTATAATGTATAAAAAAATTTAGAACAAAGTAATATGCCTGTCCATAATGCCTAAAACATTGCCATTCTAGCAACCACAGAAGACATTTTTTTACTGTATAGTTAATATCAGTTTTGTCTTTTGGTTCTGTAAGAAAAAGAGGCAGTTTCTTGACATTAAAGGGGTCCTATTATGCCCATTTTTACAAGATGTAAAATAAGTCTCTGATGTCCCCAGAGTGTGTGTGTGTGTGTGTGTGTGTGTGTGTGTGTGTGTGTGTGTGTGTGTGTGTGTGTGTGTGTGTGAAGTACTAGCTCAAAATACCCCACATATCATTTTTATAGCATGTTAAAATTGTCACTTTTTGAGAGTGAGCAAAAATGTGCTGTTTTTCTGTCACTTTAAATGCAAATGAGCTGCTGCTCCCCGCCCCATTTCTAGAAGAGGGCGGAGCTTCAAGAGCTCATGTTAGCAGCTCCAATTACCTCACGCAGACACGCACTGAAAATGTCCCAAACTGTTCAGCCTTTTATGTTCAAACCGGAGTCGGACAATGATGGAGAGACTCAAGAAGAAGTGACAACATGTAGAATGAGACAGGACGTTTCTGAATGGTTATTTGATGAATTTATGTAGCTGATGTTGAGTTAACTATCTTCAAGTCATTGATTAGCATATTCTGTCATGATAAGCTATAAATCGCTCGTGTGGGAACTGTTGTAAGATCCTTCAGAGCCAGAGAATATACGCTGCATGGAGACAGAACAGGTATAGTTTAGTTTAATTACGGTTATAACTTATGTTGTCATCTTGCTTTTATGACATGCTATTGCATTTGTGTTACGTACTGTATTGCAATAAATGTGAAAAGACAGATGCGACAGCTTGAGCAGACTCCTAAATGTGCTCGACTACAACAACTCTTCCTCTTCTCAACATGGCCTCACCCTGTGTTCCCGGGGGTGGAGTTTGTGTAAATTTTAGGGTTTGTGATGTCACTAATCCGGGAAGAAGCTCGTTGTAGTCCCTACCAGCCGTTTGTTGTAGTCCTTAAAAAGCGATTTCTGTAAAAGAAAATATCTCCCTTTGCATTGAACTTTGAGCGTCGTAACTTTGCAGATGTTGTTTATGCTCAAACAGCAACATTACACACTAACTACAGTTAAAAAAGGGAAATCATAATCAAGGACCCCTTAAAAATGATGATTAAGGCTTAATTTTTTTATTTGGCATTTTTAACTACTTCACAGCACAAGTTCCACGACAATATAACTAATCAACAGAAATCTTATTCTTTTAGATATTAGTGCTGCCTTTGATACTATTAGTCACTCAGTACTATTGGAACGATTGGCTTGCATTGGAGTAGCTGATAATGTGCTACTTTGGTTTACATCTTATCTTATCTAAGTGACAGGAAACAGTTTGTACAGATTAAGAATGCTCATTCAGAGTCTCAGTCACTCATGGCGTTCCACAGGGGTCAGTGTTGGGTCCGCTTTTATTTATTATTTATATTTTACCTTTTGGTCATATTTTTCACTCTTACGGCATTAATTTCCATTTTTATCCTGATTGTCACATAACAGAAGGGCACAAACAAGCAGGTAAGTATAAGTTATCTTTATTAAGTTTAGAATGTGGTTGTAGCAGTGTGAACCAGGCAATGGAAGTAGATGGTGACTTGTAGAATGGTAATGGTGACTTAGCTGGTGCAGACTCAGAGTCTGGTATCTTGCAGGTGATGGAGAACTTGAAGAGTGAAGATCGGTAACCCGGCTGACGGACGGAAGACAGGAGACGAGACGGGATGATCACAGGTAGGTAGAGAGGTAAGGAGTCTGTAGTTGCAGCGTGTACTGAGACGAGACCAGACAATGAGTGAATGGTGACTGGGTGAATATATAGTGAGAGTCTCTGATGAGGTGCAGGTGCAGCGAGTCAGTATTCTGGTGATTGTGAACGAGTGGGCGGGTCTTGGTGAGTCGGTGATGATTGTGGCTGACTCTGTGACACTGATGGCATGCAAGTGTATGTATCTACAAGGCCTAACGTTTCCTCTAATCTTACTAAATATACTAAATATACTGATTGGCTTCTTCACTCGGTCTCCTCTCCACCAATCAGCTGGTGTGTGGTGGGCGCTCTGGAGCAATATGGCTGCCGTCGCATCATCCAGGTGGTTGAGGAGATTCCCCCCCTTCCATGTAAAACGCTTTGAGTACCCATAAAAGCGCTCTATAAATGTAACAAATTATTATTAATTATTATTATTATTAAATGCTTGCAGGATGTAGTCTGGATGACTAATAATTTTTTTAAGTTAAACACCAATAAAACTGAAGCCCTCCTTGTTGGGTCTAGGTCTGTTTTATCCAAAGATTAATCCTTCATTTTGTCTATTGATAACTGTCTGGTTAACTTTTCCACTCAGGTGAAAAGTCTTGGGGTTATACTTGATGGTTTGCTTTCTTTTGGTTCACATATTAATAATATTTCACATACTGCATTTTTTCATTTACGTAACATTGCTAGACTCCGTTCTTCACTTTCTCAACACAGCACTGAAGTACTTATTCATGCCTTGGTTACTTCTCGAATTGATTATTGTAATTCTCTTTTATTTGGTATTCCTGAAAAACAACTTCACAGACTACAGTTAATTCAGAATTCAGCAGCCAGGATTGTTACCCACTCACGTACCTCTGATCATATTACTCCTATTCTTTTTCAACTGCATTGGCTTCCTGTCCGTTACCGTGTACATTATAAAATTTTACTCCTTACTTATAAAGCTCTCCATAATTTGGCACCTTATTACCTTTCAGACCTTCTTCATTTGTATAATCCTGTACGTTCATTGAGTTCATCTTCGGCAGACTTATTGTCTGTTCCAAACTTCAAGATGAGTTCTTTTGGTGGTAGGGCTTTTAGTTATGCAACTCCCAAGTTATGGAATTCTTTCCCTCTGCACATCCGTCAGCTGGATTCAATTTCACAATTTAAAGTTCAGATAAAAACATATCTGTTTAGAATAGCTTTTAATGATATGATTGATGTGTAAGTTTGTATTTTGTATGCTTTTATTTTATACCTCGTTTTATATTGTATGGTTATATTGTATGCCTTGAAAGGTGCCTTTAAATAAAAGGTATTATTATTATTATTATTATCTTCCCTTACAAATCATACATTTGTTCGTTCAGTAGACTTTTCTGCTTTTAAGCTCTTACTCAGTCATTTAGGATAAATCTTTTCTCTTTCCAGCCCCCCATTTCTTTCTTTTTTCCTTTTATTTTTGACATTGCTGACAATACTGGCACACACTGTTGGCACGGTTGGTTCCACCCCGCTGTGAAGTAAGCCTGCTGAACACTACCAGCAGCGAGACCTCTAAAAGTCCTGATAGCGTTTCAGCTCCTCTTTCATTGTTTTCAGTTTTGAAGTCACGGTTTGGCTCATTGAAATGATTTTGTGATTCAAAAACATTCGTTTCAGACCATTTGAGCAACAACAGGACAAAAAAATAATGATGTCATTAAAGCAAATAAAAATCAATCAACATACAAGAGTGAAAGGTAAACACTCTCTACATTGTGTCAGGTTCAATCAGACAGTTTATGGCTGTGCTTCTGTTTACATTAGCGTTTCTTTTTCCCCTTCCCTGTGCAGTAGATAGAGGGCGGATACTGGCAAGGGCTTCCTCTAGGTCCTGATGCACTTCCTCAGTAAAACTTTTAGCCAGACCTCATCAGGGTGAACAATATCAGAAGCATTCCACTGGAACAAACACACACACACACAGAGAGAGAGATAGAGATGCTGGATTTGAGAAGTTTTAGTTGCAAGCTGTCTTTTTTTGGTAACACTTTAGTTTAGGGTCCAATTCTCACTATTAGTTGCTTATTAGCATGCATATTACTAGGATGTTGGCTGTTTATTAGTACTTATAAAGCACATATTAATGCCTTATTCTGCATGACCATATTCTACATCCCTTAATCCACCCAATACCTAAACTTAACAACTACCTTACTAACTATTAATAAGCATTAGTTGGGTGTTTACTAAGGCAAAAGTCGTAGTTAATAGTCAGTTAATAGTGAGAATTGGACCCTAATCTAAATGTGACCTTTTTTTTATAGTTCACAGTGATTGTGTAGAGCAGATATTTCCAAAGTTTTACCCTGATATTTGAAGTAAACATTTAAATAATTTAACAACACATTCATATGTTCACAGTTGTCTGATGTCAGTTAATGGCTACATGACATGCAGGTAAACAAATCAAATATTTACTCTTTTTTTTTAGTAAGTGTTTTATTTTGATTTTTAATTTGAAAATTATTGTAATATAAAAAAATTTTATGATTTAATTAATTATCTTTTCATCAATTAACAAACGCTGATTAAGAACTAAATTAAGCTTGTTTTATTAAGATTTTTTGCATTGAGACATTCTCGAACACGTCCATGTTCAACCTTCTCATATCCTCATTTTAGATTTCCATTACTTTACTATATTACAGTAAATATAAGTATATAGCATGTTAAAGTGTAATTACTTAGCATAAATTATATTTTTGTAATTTTCATTCTCAATAATGATGATTTCTATAACTGAAATACAGTCATTTTTACCATATTACGGTAAAAACAACATTACTTTTTATTTATATCAATGTGAAATTGTGAAATTCAATGTGAAATTGTGAAATTTACACAATGTGTGGTTGCCAGTATTTTACCATAAAAATACAGTAGAAACCTTTTATATTTTACGGGACTTAAATTTATGGGGAAAAAAAACACACACTGTAAAAAAAAAAACCCTGTGAAATTTACAGTAAAAAAATGGCAGCTGTGGTTGCCAGTATTTTACCGTTAAAATTACGAACATTTTTACAGTGTATTTATTAATTATTTATTAAAATATTTTTGGTCCCACTTTATATTAGGTGGCCTTAACTACTATGTACTTACATCAAAAAATAAGTACAATTTACTTATTGTGTTCATATTGTATTGCAAAACACTTTTGCTGATATTGAGGAGGGATACGGGTAAAGTTAGGGACAGGTGTGGTGGTCTGGGTAGGTTTAAGGGTAGGGTTAGGTTTAAGGGAAGGGTCAACAGTGTAATTATAAATGTAACTAAAGAAATTAATTACAGATGTAATTACATGCAGGTAATTTTTAAAATGTAAGTACTGTGTAAAAACAATAATGCATTGTATCAAATGATTAATTTAAATGTTACTACACAGTAGTTAAGGCCACAATATAAAGTGGGTCCATATTTTTTGTTTCTTTTGGGTGAAATGGCTGTTCTTAGCAGGTTTTGTGACATTCACTCATAACACATAAAGTGTCTGATGACCGCCCTCGGCTCAATTGCCGCCTGCCTGTTAGTGATGGTCAGTAGCCAAAGAAAATATGCTAAACTGAAATAGTGAGTGGGCAAGTGGAAAATGAAGGACACACATAAAAGGGGGACCCTGCTCATGCCCGTCGATGACAATGCTGCAACCCAAGTGGAAAGAGCCACAAAATCGATGACGCCTGCTACAGCGTGAGCTGCCATGCGTGCAAAGAGTGAAAAAGTACGTGCGTTTCACTTGCGCTGAAAAAGCATGTGTGTGATGTTCCATGAAAAGAGTCAGCCCGGTGCTGAGTATAAGAGGAAATGCGAGTCCGAGTGACTGGTGTTATTGATTCCAGTCAACAAATGAGTCCATGTAATCCGTCTGCCTTTGTTCCGTTCACTTGGCCGAGCGCTCTCATTAGCCCCCCGTGAACGGTCAACCTGTCAGCAGGTCGGCTCTCCAACCGACTGACCTCTGACTCCGGCTCATTCTTGGACAAATTAAATCTCACAAATGACAAATCCGGGCATGCAGCGCTCCCTGTGCCGCAGACTCGCTCCAGCTCCTGTGCCCATTAGGCAGGGCAGGCAGAAACCCCCTGTCAGTGGCACTCGCTGGACCTCTGTAAGCATTAACGTTCATCCCTCCTGACAGCGAACAGAGGTCTCAGAGAACAAACGCCTGGGCTCGGGAACGTGGCGGCTTGATCTGCTCTGACAGTGTTGCTTTGTGACGGGACTTAGAGCAAGTGCGCTCTGTTTGTTTTTGGCCCAGTGGAGAATGTCACTGCAGAGAGAATGTCGCATAACAAAAGGTGCCCTGCCATTGGTGAACGCTTGCTGCTTTTGCGGCATGTTCCTTGCTCTTTAAACTATTGCTATTATGATGTGCATAAAGCCACAATATACTCATGGTGAAGTTCTTTTTCATTCTTCGCTTAGGGGAAAAAAAGAAGTTTGAATATACCTTTGCAGCGATATACTGTTAGCGAACATCCCAACACCGCCCACACTGCTGAGAGCCGCTTTTAGATGAATATGGAAATAAACACACAACAAAAATGACAGCGGTGAGAAAACAGCAGTTTAGAAAGCATCTGATCATAGTGATGTGGATGTTTGCACCTGCTCTGCAATTCGGCACTGCAGTACAGTCACGTCACGTTTATTTACATACCACTTTGTATGATAAGTAGTTTTACAGTATTAAAGGAAATGAGCAGCATTATTCAATATACTGACGAAATTTAACTGAAACAGGAAGACGGGGCGGGACATATCGAACAGCTCCTCCCCTTTTTTAAAATAGCCAATAGCGTTTAGTTTATATCACAGCTCGGCCAGAGCCGTTGAGCTCGGTAAAGCCGCAGTTTCCTCCCAATCTCCTCCATATCACTTTAAAATACAGCATTCTGTGCAGAATTCAAATGGTTCTGGTACATTTTCTGGTCTGCACCGACTCACTCATATGATCCGCTCTGTGCTCTCGAGTCTCTGGACCGGAGATGAAACCAGACTTCATTCGCCTCAACTGAAAGCATATTTACACCGTCTGAATCGTTCCCTATCCCCTATATAGTGCACAATGTGACATTCACCATGTAGAAAATAGTAAATGTGTGAACAAGTGACCGATTTCAGCCACAGCTTCAGTGTCTGTTTATAATGTAGGGGGCGGGGCTTCAGATTCTAGAGAGCATTTGATTGGACAGAAAATCTGATGAGAATCTGAAGTGCAGAGTGATGTCATCAAAATCATTGATCCATATTGGCGGAAGTGAGAGACTGTAAGTTTTGAATGTTTATATCTTCTAAATGTGAACTTTGTCATTGTTTTGGAGCACACTAGCTTATAGATAACAGTAAGGCTAACATATTCATACTAAATGACAAAAAACTTCAATTTTGATTTCACGGGGACTTTAAACATGAAAAAACAGTGTCAGTGTGGCTTTCGATTAGATGTACAGCTTCAAGCAGCTCTCCAGTTCATGTTTTTACTCATGGACATCTGGTCTCGATTGACTGAACAGAAGAAATGAACTGGAGAAGATTTCCACGTCAAAGAAGGTGGAGCCACAGAGCCACGCCTACCTATTACGTAATCTCCACGGACCAACAGTTCGAAGGTGTTTACCAGCCAGAGCGACCTTTTCTGTAATGTTCACTTTGGCAAGATGTTTTGAACTCCCAAAAGTGAAATCCAAAAAAACTTGACACAAACCACACAGACATGATACCTCAAATTAAGTCGCTTGTTGAGAAGAGATGTGCTATTACTTTTCTAAGTGATCACACAGTACAAAAAACCTGTGGTTAGACACAGTGTGAAAATCCCTATAAGACTTTGATTTGGGCTCTTTTGGCCAGTATCCCTAGCAACCTCACAGCAACACCCTGGTAACCACCCACAACACCTTGGTGAAAATATAAAAAAAATCTTCTCAATCATAATTCTATTTTAAAGGTGCAGTGTGTAGTATTTATGAGGATCTATTGACAGAAATGCAATATAATATACATAACTATGTTTTCAGTGGAGTATAAAAACCTTACATAATGTACCGTTATGTTTTTATTACCTTAGAATGAGCCATTTCTATCTCCATACACCGCGGGTCCCCTTACAGTGAAGTCGCCATTTTGCGCCGTCATGTTTCTACAGTAGCCCTAAACAGACAAACTTCTCTACAGAGCGCTAGCTACTCTCTGCTGTCTCCGAAGACGACATTTTTGTCCTGTGACGGCCACCGTAGCTTCTCTATGTGCTCCGAAAGGGAGGGGGGGATGCAATTCACAACCTCACCGCTAGATGCCGCTAAAAGTCACACACTGCACCTTTAATAGGAGAAGTAATATTAAAAAAAGAAGACTTACTCTGGGTTTGGGTGTAAAAATGATGATCTTCTAATCCATACACAGATCAATCGCTTTGTTTTTACTTTGTTTCTGGGACTCCAGGGAGGAAACAGGCAGAGTTTCCTGCAGCAGTAACACTGGTCGTCTGCTATCACTTCTCAGCATAACCCATCTTAATCAGCAACTCTCTGTTATTCTACCACAAGAGGAAGCATTGCTGTTTGCCTGGAAGGTTGTTCTATCACCCAGTGAGGGGTGGAACACTTCAGTATGAAACATTAGAGGGGTCACCAGAATAAAAAATAATTTTTTTTACTTTGGGATTTTAGGAACATACTCATTCTTTGAAATGACAAAAAGTTTAAAATAAAGTTAATAGTTTTAAGAAATTGTTTTACATACTTTATTGATGACTCTAGATTTGTGTTCCAAGACCAAACAAGGAACTAATGAGCTAATTAACAAACAATAGGTGAACTGAATGAAACTGATACAGACAGGAAACTAGGACACACAGGCAAAACATAATAAAACAATGCACACGTTACACAATATAACCCCAATAGAGTGGTGCAGGTATGACATCACTTTGTAGGCCAAAACGCGAAGCGAGTTAGCATTTTATCACTTCCGGTTCCCGGTTCCCGGTTCCGGTTAAAGTCAATGGGTTTTTTGAATGGGGTTTTGGTTAAATGACTGAAATAAGGTCTGTGGTGAACACAAGCTCAAGACACTTTCACGTTTTATTCTACAACATAAAATACATCAGTATTACCCCACTCTACAGAGGCTGTCGAGGAAATTAAACGTCATCACGCCGAACAGGTAAACTCAGTCCGCTTTTACAACCTCGTTATGCTCATAATTGTGCTCTTATAAACCAGTCTAACTCAAAAGTTATGGGAAAATGTTTTGAGATAAAAAATGAAAGAGTTGTCGGAAGTTTAGTGATGGTGACGTTGAAGTCGAGCGGCCGTGTAGTTCATTTATAGCCTACCTTTAGCTTTTTACTTCTGTCATTTAAACTTCAAAATTAATAAAAGTTGTGTTCATCTGTGAGAATTATCTTGATGGACAAAACGTGTAAGTATCATAAACTTTTGTTGATCACAGAGCTTGTTTTTTGCAATAATCCAAAAGCCTATGGGAAAATCCTATTGGGTTTTTGTCGAGGGAACCAGTGCGATGCGAACTGCCGGTTGGCCTACAAAATGATGTTATACCTGCACCACTCTATTATAAAATGGTTAGTTCCAGTCTTTGATTCTGATTGGTCAATATCTGTGATTTATTCACCCAAAGGTTCTGTGTATCACTACACAACACCCTTAGCAACCACTCCATATGTTTGTTCCCATTGATATTGTTCATTGAAGCTTACTGTATTATGTACAGTAGAGTATCATGAGAGAGAGATTGAGTGAGCGAGTGTATTACCTGCATTTAGATACAGCATTTTCTTTCAGGTCGTTCCTATGTTTATAATAAAAAGTCTGGTTGAATGTCCACAGCGATATCTTGTCCTTTTAACAGTTGACAGCGCTAGTCAAAGCTTTTGTCAGTTGCGTTTTGCTCCACGTTCACAAGAAGTTTCAGTTCAATATAAAAGTCTTCGTTACTGACTGACTCACTCATAAAGACAGTCTTTGCCGCCATCTAATGGCGTAATAATGTAACTTTTGTTGCTGTTCATGGTCAGGGACTATTTAGCGATTTTACTTCATAAAAAGTTGAATTGATACATATTTTTTGGCTTCAATATTTGTATTGTGTAAGGGGCATTGTTAGATACGTATCATCTTGTATCATAGTGTCCTTGTTAGCGCACTCGCCTCCCACACCAGAGACCCCGGTTCAAATCCCGCTCTGAGCGGGTCGAGTAGGACCGTTTACTCCTAGGATATCTTAGGTTACGTCTACATTAATCCGGATACATTTGAAAATTGCGTTTTTTTGTTTCTCGTCCACACTGAAACGTTGGAAAGCGCAAAATTCACCTTACTGCACATACGTAAACCCTCACAAAAGCTCACTGAGATGATACAGATGTAACAAGACATAATACATTTCTTACACTGTTCTTCAAGGCAGGATCATTTTATTTAGCAAAATATCCAGGTCGCTCTCAGTCGCCATTATGTTTGGTCTAAAACGCAACTGCTCATGTTTTGCCGCAGGACAGCAAACGCGAGTAAATTTTCTGTCATCTTTTCAGGACTGCGGTATAAAGAGTGTACAAAGTCACACATCTTTAGCAACAGTATGAAAGTGAATAGCACATAACAGGCACAATAGCGGCATAAAAATACATATCTATCGGTTCAATATGCGTCACATGATAAACATGCGTCATCGTTTTCAAATACCTCAGTTTTCACATTCCACACTACAACACAAAAACGGCATTTTAAAATGTATCCACTTTGGAGAGCGTTTTCAAAAAGCTTCGTTTTCATTTATAAAAACGACGTCACAGTGTGGACGGAAGGCCAAAACAAAGAGAAAAAGATGCGTTTTCAAACGAAAATGTGTTGGTGTGGACACGGCCTAAGTCCACTAAAGGAGGGTGAACGTTTTCACATTTGGCTCCTAAACTCTGGAATAGCCTTCCTGATAATGATCAAATCTAGATTAAAGATGCATCTCTTTAGCCAAGCATTCACATAACACATCTTATAACCTTGCACTCCAGTTATATCAGATCAAATGCACATAATTATCTTTTACTTGAAATGTTATGAACAGCAGCTACACTGTTTCAGATTCCCCAACACCTGTGAAGAGACGACTCCAACTCCTGGAAGACTCTGAATCAACATACACAACTGACAAATGATCTATAAATTGTAATCATTATGATCACAACTTGTAATAATTGCTTTAACAAGCTCATTGTTTCTGCCTAAATGAATACATGATGTTAGCTAACGACATGTTTTGTATTATCTTATACTGTAACTGTACATTTCTGGCATATGGACATTACTTTGACAGTCACCTGATAACAGATTACTCTAAACTGTAACGTAGAAACATGCTTTTAAACAATATGTGTTGTGAAAAGTGCTTTACAAATAAATGTGAATTGAAATGAATTGAATTGATTTTTGACCCGAGTTCAGATCTTATTCTTCCTTTTCCCATCGCATATCAGCTCATAGAGGCGTTTATTTTACTCAAAAATGAAGAAAATATTCGAAAAGTTTAAATAAAGCGCCTAACTCACTGTAGATCGGCAGGCTGGCACATCGACCGTGATGCGTGCAGCTCATATTGTTACTGTGCTCAACACTAAGGTAGCATCCATTTATGATTTTAATAAATATAACTATATATATATAGAACTTACTATATGATGGCGATGCTGATTCAACAAACTGAATCAGCCCAAAAAGAAACCCGACAGCGTCCAACTACAGCCAATGGTGTGGAACACACCAACCAAACTAAGCCGACCGACGCTAAAAAACGTCCCAACATTCCCCGACAGCCGACCGTCGGCTTGGTGTGTCTCTGTCTTTACATCTATAGTTACACTGTTGACCTTTCCTTTACCCCTTAACCAACCCTTAAACTTCAGACCACCATACCTGTCCCTAACCTTACCCGTATCCCACCTCAATAGCAGCAAAAGTGTTCTGCAATAGAACATGAACACAATAAGTACATTGCACCTAACATTTTTTTGTAAGTGCATAGTAGTTAAACACACCTAATATAAAGTGTGACCTAAATTTCTAAATATACGCTGTGCACTTCAGTGTGTGTGTTTTTTTTTAATCTCTTTAACCCTTAATGGTTTTACCTCGGATCTTTAGTGACCCGGGACATCATTCACTATCCTCCTCCTCATTCATTTTTTAAAGTTAGACATCAACATTCTTAGTATTCCTCAATCAATCCATTATAAACAATATAACAAGAAAAAAATATTACAATTATAAAAGAATGCCTGTTTTCCCATTAATTTTTTTGTAAAAATGGTATAGGGTCGCTAACGACCCGAGGTGTGTAACATTGTAAGTATACTTTTTCTGCACAACAATTGAATCTTTGATGACTGAATAAGTGCAATTCACCTTTATTCCACAAGGTGGCAATGACTGATATGCAATGATGAAGTGATGTTTCACTCATAGTTATGCAGGCAGGAAACAAAAGAATAGGAAGTATCATCAGCAAAACTTGAAATGGCTCAGTGATTTACTGCAGAGCAAGTTCTGAACGCAGTCAAATATTAGTGTCACTGTCACTTGATGGTGGATCCGGTGAAGAAGCTGTCAGCGATTCAAATATTGATTTTGAAGATGCTGAAAATGATAGTTTTGAGAATATGTTTGAGATGGTGAATATGAGCCAGATGCTGAATGTACTGGGAAATGAGCTCTGATGAGGACAGTGATGATGATGGTATAAAACATCTGCTCAAACTGAACCCTACCAAGCTTCAAAAAGTAACAAAATATGCTTTATTTTATTCTTCTGTAATAGTTACTCTAATATCAGGAGAGTTTTATATTACCGTGACAGGTAGAGATCCATCCATGTTAGATATAGATCCGGGTCACTAAAGACACAAATTTGTAATAATGATTGGTGAAACATTCATGCATTTAAGAGTTAAAGCTGACAAATTGATTGTGTCATTGTGTAATATCAATCCTGCGTTATGAATTCTTGGAAGTAAGTCATTATATCTTAGGTGTTTGGTTTCATCGCAACATTACACTAAATCCACAGAGATAAAACTTTTCGGGAACAACTGTAAATATATGTCATTGTTTTAACGTGTTTGTGTCTCGTCTAAGTCTATGTTTTCACAATGAAGTCTGTAGGGAGGAGTGGAGATTGGGCCCTGCCCCCCTTTCGCTCCTCTGTCTCCCTCTGAGCGGCCTCCTCTCATTCTATTCATATTTAGATGAAAGCAGGCCTTCTCTGTCTGCTTATTTACATACTGGAGAAGTGAGAGTGCGAAGAGCTGCCATCACTGCCGGGGAGGGGGTCGAGGATGAGAAAATGCCAGCACAGGCCAGCAGTTACCAGGGCAAGGACGGTGCAATGCTAGTCATCCCATTATTGGGCGGTGCTCACCATCTGTTCACTGCGGTGCTGGAGCAGCCTGTAGACCCGTGGGTTGGACTGAGGAGTAGGCAGTCTGGAGCCAAAGGTCTCTACTTGTTCTTTCACTAGTCGCATACTAACACATTCACAGAGGCTGGGATACCTGGGGACCAAGAGGAAACAGTCATGAGCTAACCTGTGTCTTTACACAGCTGAGTTGAGGCTGCGCTGAAATTCAGTGTAAAGACGCAATGCTGCATAAATTTATAAATTTAAATCCCAGCTCTGATCCACCATATCAAAGTATACCATTGCAATTGCTGTGTAAATGCATTCACCTCTGAGCAGCATTAAACAGTCTCTGTAAAGACTCCTAAACGCCACATAAGAAGCACTTATGTGCCACCTTTGCAGTGTAAATTTGGCACTAGTCAAATGCCTTGCTGCCTTGTAAGGGAGCATCTTAATTTAAATATATTCTCATAATTAACAGATTTGAAAAAATAGACACAGGCAGCAACTCACAATTGATTTAAAAAAAACTAGTGTTAGCATGGTGCATTGGTAAAAAATGATTAGTAAAAATATATACTTTCCATCAATATTAGGTCAATAGTAAAATTTAAATTTGATTAGACTAATTAAGTCCGTGCATCATTCGTTGTCGTTTTTTTTATTTAATATTGAAAGTAGAAAAATGAGAAAACAGCTCGTTTTTCGTTTTTTCATTTTTTCAGAAAAACGAAAAAACGAGATTTCGGCTTGATTTTTCGTTTTTCGTTCAGAGGTAGAAAAATGAATAACAGTTTGAATATTCGATTTCTACAAGTGGGCGGGAATTATACGCACCTTTCTGCTGATTGGTCAGCCGAAGATCAAACTATTCCGTCATCAGTTCTTTCTCAGTTAAAAAGTCCTAATAAAAGTCCTGCGCTGCTACAGCTGTACGGATTCTTAACGCGGTTATTGCAAAACATTCTCATCAAACAACCAGACTAACGAATGGCTTGACACAACCCGTACCGGGGCAGAGCCTAGACAGGGCTTTCTGTAGACCAGCAATTTTAGACCAGCAAAGTGTCCGCGAAATAATTTGCTATATCCTACCGTATTTTCCGGACTGTAAAGTCACGTTTTTTTTATCATGATTTATTCCAAAGTGACTTATATAATGCATTTAACGTCAAATAATCGAAATGTTGACTTTTTAAAGTAGGCGCGTCCAGTATTCGCTGTATTTAGTTCATGTTTGTGGTGTGCGCCAGAAAGATGTTCAAGGAGACCGAGACGCGCTAAAGCAGCGCATCCTGTTGTTTTCTTTATTTTTCAAAGGCATGACATTTTGTAGTAATTTTGAATGTACACAAATAAAATAAACATTTTACTGTTTGGAATGAGGAAAAAATCCAAGTGATCGGTTCTGGCATTACTAACTTGACATCGCAGCCTGTTCATTATCAAAATAAAACCAAACATATACAAAGTTATTCTGCTTAATTTAATTTGTCTATTGTACAATATTAAGGCTGTGCCAGTCAGTACTTGCTGTTATTCCAAACTCATATCTCTGCATGTGAAGATTTTGAAGATGTACAATTTTTTATCGATTTGTATCCATTTTTAGATAGATTGGTCAGTAAGATTTTTTTCAAAGAAATTAATAGTTTTATTCTACAATTAATGCGTTAAATGTATCAAAAGTTACAGTAAAGATATTTATAATGTTACAAAAAAAATCAATTTCAAATAAATGCTGTTCTTTTGAAGGATCATGTGACACTGAAGACTGGAGTAATGATGTCATCACATTTGTCATCACAAGAATAAATTACATTTTGAAATGTATTCACATAGAAAACCGTTATTTTAAACTGTAATCATATATGTATTTTTGATCAAATAAATGCAACGAATAAATGCAGAAGAAAAAAAACGACACCAAACTTTTCAACAGTATTATATTATATTATATTATATTATATTATATTATACCAATTATATTATATTATTATAAAAGTATATTTTTGATTACCATTGTTTGTTTGCTTGGATTGATTTTTTCAGTGATCACAATGCATTATGGGAGTGGAAGGCATCTTTATTTTGATTTTACTGCCCAGATTATATAGGGTAACAAGACGCCAACCTCCAAAAACAACATTTTAAATGTATTCTTTCTGTCTAAACTTGAGTTTGTTTGATGCTTTGCGGCCAAGAGCCCCCCACACCATCCCACACCCATCATCCTCATGTATGGCTTCAGTCCACTCAAATATTTATTCATAAGCACAAAAAGAATTCAAACAAAGTCTGTGTAAAGAGGATCACAGTGAGATGTTGCTATTTGGCCATTTTCTGTAAACACAAAGCTTCCACCCATTTCATCCAAGTGTTGTGCAAGAGCCTGTTAGCTGGCTTCCCTCTTTTGTCCTCGGTCTAAAGAATTGTCATTCATTGTCCTGAAAGTTACAAACCTAAACTTTCCCCATCTGGCATTGGAAATGATTATCATGTGAAGAGAGCAGAGCATTCAGTGTCTATGGTCATTAATCAGGCGTCAGTCCACTTGTCCATTCCCACATATCACACTTGATGCTGTCTCAATAGAGTCGTGCACCGCTACTCCCCTCTCAACAGCCAATCAGAAGCCACGCATGGACCGACACTTATTAGGAGCCAAAAAGTCAAAGTGCTTCAGTCGTACAGTAGACTTTCTATGTTTTCATGACACTTGGATGCCATCGGTTGAGCTTTGAGAGTTATACGCCGATTGAAGTCTCTTTAATCATTATGCTGTGACCTTCACAGGTCACTGATGGATCTTCATATTCAAGACCAGCAGCTGCTTATGACTCTTGAGTGTGGTTCACACAGACCAAATGTCAACATCTAACAGCCATAAAGAATAAATAGCTATTAAATCTTTGTGACAACTACATTTCACATGCTCCTAATTTGCATTTGTTGGTGTCTCTGAGACTTTTCTACATGGCTTTTGTGCTCTTTTGGAAGAATGTATATCGCATATGCATATTTATATTTTCTGCGATGGTGGACTCATTGAAGTGCTCTTCTTTAAGTCATTATTGGGTGGGTTCACCTGTATTTTTTTCTTGATCCATGAAAATCTTTCGAATAGAGATGTCACCAAGACCAACTGAACATGACCTGGGATTAGACAAGTTGCAAGTGTCAGTTTCTCTCTACCTGTTTAATATATATGAGCTTTGTTTAGCCAATGTTTGTCATTCTTTGGTTCTGATTTTGACATCTGTTTTTTTTTTTTTTTTTTTTTTTTTTGTCGTTCAATTTTGATTTCATTTTAGAGGGGTTATAATAATACAAAAAAGTTGCACTACACACTCACAATTCATTAAAAAGAACAAAAAAACATACATATTTTTTATAATCAGAACCACATGGAACACAAGAACAGTCAAAACATCAAATATTACACAATGCAGGTAGTTGAATATAATGAAATACAAAAAAAATGCATGCATACATACAGTAAATAAATAAATAAATAATGATGATGGATGGATAGATTGGTGGATTGATGGATGGATGGATTGGTGGATGGATGGATGGATGGATGATGGATGGATGGAAGGAATGGTGGATTGATGGATGGATGGATGGGTGGATGAATGAATGGATTGGTGGACTGATGGATGGATGGATGGATGGATGGATGGATTGTGTGTGGATGGATTGATTGTGGGTGGATGGATTGATGGATTGTGGATGGATGGATTGATGGATGGAATGGTGGATGGATGGATGGATGGAAGGATGGATGGAATGGTGGATTGTGGATTGATAGATGGAATGGTGGATTGATGGATTGGTGGGTGGATGGATGGATGGATTGTGGATGGATGGATTGATGGATGGAATGGTGGATGAATGTATGGATGGATGGATGGATTGGTGGATGGATTGATGGATGGATTGATAGATGGAGTGGTGGACTGATGGATGGATGGATGAATTGGTGGATGGATGGATGGATGGATGGATTGATTGTTAAATGGATGGATGGATGGATGGATGGATGGATGGATGGATGGATGGATGGATGGATTGGTGAATGGATGGATGGATGAATTGTGGATTGATGGATGGAATGGTGGATTGATGGATGGATTGGTGGGTGGATGGATTGATGGATGGATAGGTGGATGGATGGATGGATGGATGGATGGATGGATTGGTGGATTGATGGATGGATGGATTGTGGATGGATTGATAGATGGAATGGTGGATTGATGGATGGATGGATTGGTGGATGGATGGATGGATAGATTGATTGTTAAATGGATGGATGGGTGGCTTGGTGAATGGATGGATAGGTGGATGGATGGATTGTGGATGGATGGATGGATTGTGGATGGCTGGATGGATGATAGATGGATGGATGGATGGATGGATTTCTGGATGGATTGTGGATAGATGGATGGATAAATGGATGGATGGAATGGTGGATGAATGGATGGCTTTAACTATCAGCATGATCCACTAATTGACATAGACAAAGTGTCAGAATAAGTTAAATTTTTATCATTTTAAACATTATTTTTGTGAAATATTTAGCTTGAAATGAGCTTGCGACATATACTTTAAAATGCCACTTTGTAATGCAGTGCAATGACATTGAGACATTTTTAAGTGTCCAATTACTTGTTGTTTCCAATGAATGACCGCAAATATATGCTTGTGTCACTGTCACAACAACAGAAGTTTAACGTCTTGCTGCTCTGAGATGTTCACAAAGAACTTTTAGAACACTCCGAAACAATTATAAGTACACAAACATCAATCCCCACACAATTTACTGCTGTCTCCCCTTTATAGCAGAAACTCCTCTGCTATTATTTGTGTGCGTGTTCCATTCGCCCCCTACTCTAATTCTTTTTTATGCTGGGCTCGGAGATGTGTGCTCGGCTCGTCCTGGCTGAATGCTAGCTTCACAGGCATCTGTCGCTTATAGTCTTCACAACATCTGCTGCTATTGCTCCTCTTTCCCAGCATGCCATGGGATATGGTTTCTCCCAAAGGTGGCCTTTGTATGCACCATTGTGAATTCAATCATTGTCTTCTTCGGGCAGTTCCCACGATGCAGAGGAAGTTATTGCCATGCCTACAGACCTGTTGCCACACAGCAACTGTCAGAAGTTACCATCTTATCATAGAGGCCTAATCTGCTTTTCAATATCATCATAATATTACCATATTGGATGCAGCAGAATTAATGTGATGCTGTGTAATAGAGTGAAACAATGCCTGCAGTTGAATTGGACTGTATGTCTATGTTTGGCTTATGTCTTGCCATCAGCATCATGTATATTTGTTCTATGATGACACTTCCAGGAGTCCTTTATAAGAAAGAGGAGCACGGGGGGCTAAAAGGCACTTTGACCTTTATCTTCTGACAATGTCCACAATGCCCCAGTCACCATGGGGCTGGATGTGAAGACACGGCAGATGTTAATAATAAACTTTGCTAATAATAAACTTCATGAGCGCTGGTCCCTCTTTAAGAGCTTATGGAGACTTTATTATAAGTATTCCCAAACCACTTCTATAAAATAAATAAAATTAAAAAAAAAAAACAATGGATTTGTTTATTTATTTATTTATTCATTCATTCATTCGTTCGTTCGTTTATTGATGTTTAAAATTTTTAAATTTAAAAAAAAAAAAAAATTTGAATGTGTTTGAAAGAAGTATTTTATGCTCACCAAGGCTGCATATATTTGATCACAAGTACAGTAAAAACAAAAATAATTATATATTAATATATTTTAACATATTTATAAAATATGATTACAATTTAAAAGAACTGTTTTCAATTTTAATATATTTTAAAATGTAATTTATTCCTGTGATCAAAGCTGAATTTTCAGCATCATTACTCCAGTCTTCAATGTCACATGATCCTTCAGAAATCATTCTAATATGATGATTTGGTTATCAGTTATTAATAATGGTTCTTATTCTTACTCAATGTTAAAAACAGTGTTTGCTGCTTAATATTTTTGTGAAAACCATGATATATTTTTTCCAGGATTCTTTGATGAATGGCATTTATTTGAAATGTATCTTTTGCATTATGAATTATAAATGTTTTTACTGTCACACTGTAAAAAATTTGTCATTTCTACTGTAAAATATTGTAAAAACATAATGTTAACAGGTTAACAGTAGGTTCCCCTACTGTATTGTAAAATATTTTTGGAGTAAAATGAAAAAAATTGTTAAAGAATTTTACAGTAAAATGATGTTAATTATACAGTAAATAACAAATCCACGTATAATTTACAGTCAAAACCTGTAAACTGACATTCCCAGAATTCCCTACGTGACACTTCACATTTGATGGTATTTTGTTTAAATAATCATGTTTCTGAATAGTTTTTGTTATCAGTTATGTACATTTAGGTTTTATGTTATATCTTCTGTTGTTTAATGAATGTTTATTGCATTATTCAAGTGTCATGTGTGTTACCATGATGGTGTTTTGTGTTTGCGTGAATGACTCTGTGAACCTTCTATATACTAGTATATACTTCTGCCTGTGGAAAAGCTACTTGTGATGAATTTATTCATGATTCTTCATGTGGCTTCCTCTTTTACCACCTGCATTATTATGGTGGTTGTCAGTATATGTTAACCCTCTGGTCCTCTTCGTTTAGGGGTCACACTTGGCTTCTTTGAATTTTGAAATGTAACTTCCCCCCCCCCCCAGAAAAACCAATGTAATATACACTATATTGCCACAGGTGTAAATCAAGCACCTAGGCATGCAGACTGTTTCTACAAACATTTGTGAAAGAATGGGTTGCTCTGTAATAAGTCCATTCGTGAAATGTCCTCACTACTAAATATTCCACAGTCAACTGTATTATAACGGTATTATAACAAAGTGGAAGCAATTGGGAACAACAGCAACTCAGCCATGATGTGGTAGGCCGTGTAAAATCACAGAGCGGGCTCAGCGCATGCTGAGGCGCACAGTCGCCAACTTTCTGCAGAGTCAATAGCTACAGACCTCCAAACTTCATGTGGCCTTCAGATTAGCTCAAGAGCAGTGTGTAGAGAGCTTCATGAAATGTGTTTCCATGGCCGAGCTGCTGCATCCAAGCCTTACATCACCAAGTGCAATGCAAAGCGTGGGATGCAGTGGTGTAAAGCACGCCGCCACTGGACTCTAGAGCAGGGGAGACGTGTTCTCTGGAGTGGCCAATCACGCTTCTCTGTCTGGCAATCTGATGGACGAGTCTGGGTTTGGCGGTTGCCAAGATGATGGTACTTGCCTGACTGCATTGTGCCAAGTGTAAAGTTTGGTGGATGGGGGATTATGGTGTGGGGTTGTTTTTCAGGGGTTGAGCTTGGCCCCTTACTTCCAGTGAAAGGAACTCAGCTTCAGCATACCAAGACATTTTGGACAATTTCATGCTCCCAACTTTGTGGGAACAGTTTGGGGATGGCCCCTTCCTGTTCCAACATGACTGCGCACCAGTGCACAAAGCAAGGTCCATAAAGACATGGATGAGCGAGTTTGGTGTGGAGGAACTTGACTGGCCTGCACAGAGTCCTGACCTCAACCCAATAGAACACCTTTGGGATGAATTAGAGCGGAGACTGCGAGCCAGGCCTTCTCGTCCAACATCAGTGCCTGACCTCACAAATGCGCTTCTAGAAGAATGGTCAAAAATTCCCATAAACACACTCCTAAAGCTTGTGGAAAGCCTTCCCAGAAGAGTTGAAGCTGTTATTGATGCAAAGGGTGGGCCACCTCCATATTAAACCCTACGGATAAAGAATGGGATGTCATTAAAGTTCATGTGCATGTAAAGGCAGGCTTCCCAAAACTTTTGGCAATACAGTGTATTTTTGTTCAATAACATTTTCTGATTATTACTTAGAATTTTGAGGTTATTTTATGATGCTATGCAATATTTATAAAATTTTTATTAGCTATTTTTTCCCTATTGAAAATAATACGCAATGTTTTTCTAATATATTTTTAAATAATTTTTAAATTAAAGCAGTATTCCATGTTAAAATAGAGACATGGTATTTAAAGCTGCAGTCTGTAAGTTTTTCCTCTGTGTCGCCATCTCTGTTTGAAACCTACAGTTGCAGTTATTTGCAGAGTTATTATCTGTACGTGAGTTGTGCGTCGGCGCGACTCCTCAGCACGGGTGAATCTAATGTTTTGAGGAGTTTGTGCGGCTGTCATTCATTCACCGCACCGGTGTGGATACTGTACTTCAGAATCACAGATTCTACGTCTTAGATAAATAAGCCTAAATAAGAATTTTCACCGGAAAATGTCATCTGAACAAGTAACGTCTGCCACTTTTGGGAACAAAACATTACAATAAATCGGGTTACCAACGGTGATTAAATCTAACGATCGCTCGTATAACATCAAACCGTGCAAATTATTATTATTGTTATACTTTGTTCTCAAATTGTTAATGTTAACAGCATTAGCATTGCGTGACTACGTGTATTTAGTGTTTATTAGCATTACCTGTAGAATTCAATTTCCGTACAGTCTATTCTTTTGCTTTTGACTCCGGGTGAATCTCCAGTTGTCACTGATGATGTCATTTGGGCCTTTCTGGATTACAATCCGCCATCAAAATGATAAGTTTAATTACTCCAGCTGCTGTGAGAAAAGGCTATAAATGATCCGCTGAAGAACATGCTCCTCACGTGCGTTACTACTACTAGCCGGACTCATTCTTTATGTATACAGAAGTGACGTAATGACGCAAAGACATGCTTGAATTTCCAGTGGAAATCCACCATACCACTCTAATTATAACACATTATTACAAGCTTACCGTTGTGAATGGGGCTAAGGTAAAGAGATGATTTTGTATCATTTTTAACCAAAAAAAGTTACGGACTGCAGCTTTAAAATCCAATATTTTGAAGGTAGATTAGTGCCATCTGCTGGGAGTAAAAAAAAAGAAAACGTTTGTAATGCCCTGGTGTGACCACTAGATTCCTATATAGTTTTATATAAAGTGGCTTATAAATTCTCTAGTGTTTTTAGACATAAATACTTATTTTTATTAAGTTGTGGATTTGGATTTATACTTAGACATTCTCAAAGACTACTTTTTGTCAAGGTTTAGATTTTTTTTTTTATGTTGATTTGAAGTGTCAGTTTTTGCATTATTTTTTTTACAGTCAAACCTGAGCAGAGAGGAGAACATTTTGTTACACATAACATCAAAATTCAATAAAAATGTAACAAAAATGAACAGGTATGCTTTATCACAGCTTAATAAATCTGGGTCTGATCTGAATTCAACCTCTTATTTGAGTCTTTTGGCTCAATTTTACCATATTGTTACAGCCACACCAGTTCATTTGTGTGTATAATAGTGTGTTGTGTGTGTGTGTGTGTGTGTGTGTGTGTGTGTGTGTGTGTGTGTGTGTGTGTGCGTGTGTGTGTGTGTTTGAGTGTATGTGTGTCTGTTTTGTACTCTTGTGTAACCTCTTCCTTGCTGTTTGTTTTTTTAACTGCTTTGTGGCTGAATTATTGATTTTTTTTCACACATTTGCAGAAACTTGCTCTGTGTTATAGTCGCATTAGTTCATATATATATATATATATACACTCACCTAAAGGATTATTAGGAACACCATACTAATACTGTGTTTGACCCCCTTTCGCCTTCAGAACTGCCTTAATTCTACGTGGCACTGATTCAACAAGGTGCTGAAAGCATTCTTTAGAAATGTTGGCCCATATTGATAGGATAGCATCTTGCAGTTGATGGAGATTTGTGGGATGCACATCCAGGGCACGAAGCTCCCGTTCCACCACATCCCAAAGATGCTCTATTGGGTTGAGATCTGGTGACTGTGGGGGCCATTTTAGTACAGTGAACTCATTGTCATGTTCAAGAAACCAATTTGAAATGATTCGAGCTTTGTGACATGGTGCATTATCCTGCTGGAAGTAGCCATCAGAGGATGGGTACATGGTGGTCATAAAGGGATGGACATGGTCAGAAACAATGCTCAGGTAGGCCGTGGCATTTAAACCATGCCCAATTGGCACTAAGGGGCCTAAAGTGTGCCAAGAAAACATCCCCCACACCATTACACCACCACCACCAGCCTGCACAGTGGTAACAAGGCATGATGGATCCATGTTCTCATTCTGTTTACGCCAAATTCTGACTCTACCATCTGAATGTCTCAACAGAAATCGAGACTCATCAGACCAGGCAACATTTTTCCAGTCTTCAACTGTCCAATTTTGGTGAGCTCGTGCAAATTGTAGCCTCTTTTTCCTATTTGTAGTGGAGATGAGTGGTACCCGGTGGGGTCTTCTGCTGTTGTAGCCCATCCGCCTCAATGTTGTGCGTGTTGTGGCTTCACAAATGCTTTGCTGCATACCTCGGTTGTAACGAGTGGTTATTTCAGTCAAAGTTGCTCTTCTATCAGCTTGAACCAGTCGGCCCATTCTCCTCTGACCTCTAGCATCAACAAGACATTTTCGCCCACAGGACTGCCGCATACTGGATGTTTTTCCCTTTTCACACCATTCTTTGTAAACTCTAGAAATGGTTGTGCGTGAAAATCCCAGTAACTGAGCAGATTGTGAAATACTCAGACCGGCCCGTCTGGCACCAACAACCATGCCACGCTCAAAATTGCTTAAATCACCTTTCTTTCCCATTCTGACATTCAGTTTGGAGTTCAGGAGATTGTCTTGACCAGGACCACACCCCTAAATGCACTGAAGCAACTGCCATGTGATTGGTTGATTAGATAATTGCATTAATGAGAAATTGAACAGGTGTTCCTAATAATCCTTTAGGTGAGTGTATGTGTGTGTGTGTGTGGGTGGAGGTGGATGTGTCTATTTTGCACTCTTGACATTTTAGAGTGTCACCCCTTCATTGCTGCACACTTTTTTCTGCACAGTGGCTGATCTGTAGTTTGTACCACCAAAAGATTCTCTGAGTTTTCATATTTTTTCGTATTTCCCATGTCGGTCATTTTTGACTGCGAAGGAGCCAAGTGTGACAATTTTTTTTCTGACCCTTTAACATATCCGAATCATGTCCATGATTTTTTTGTGTGTTCATATAGCCAATACGACAAAAGTCACCAAGTGTCATCCCATTCCGATGAAGCAAAAAATATATATATATTTCAACGTGCAATTTTTCTGCCATTTTTGACCGAAGAGGACCAGAGGGTACAAAACAGATTTTAGTAGCAGTGTGCATTGTTAAAGTTACTGGTTTAAATTTAAATTTTCTTTTTTGTAAATTACAGTTTTATACTGTAAAATTTACAGGTTTTTCTGTAAATATGTTTATATTTTTACTGTATTTTTTACAGAATTATTCTGGCAACCACAGCTGCCAATTTTTTTTTTACAGTGCACAATTTAATGTGTGCTAGCTTTATGAATACAATTATTAACCCCAAACTTTTAAATGGTATAGTGTATCGCAGTTTCCACAAAAATATTAAGCAGCAAAAACTCAACATTTATAATAAGAAAGGTTTTCTTGAGCAGCAAATCAGCGCATTAGAATGGAGAAACGTTGGCTTGTAGCACTTATTTATTTAGTTTAGTAATTATCAGAAAGTGGCTGCTTTCAAAACGTGAATAAGGTTGGCGAACTCACCCTCGGCTGCTTTCTTCTTCATATGTGACAAGCATAGCTCCTTCTGTGTGTTTTAAAAACAAAGACGCCACCCTCTCCAGATCAGTGGCTTTATTTTGGAATAGGGTTCACATCAGTCAAGAGGTCTTTAGGTCCCTCATCGAGAGCGAGAGTGATTGATGATCTCCAGGGCCTGAGGTGCACTGTCTTCTCCTGGCTGGGTGGTCTGGTCTCTCCTGGGCAATGTCAAGGGGCACTTTTGGGACAGAATGGAGAAGGTCATGAAGTGTCCTCTAAACCTACCTGGGTAGAGTTTAAGATAAATAAATCATTTCGTCAAACCTTGTGTGGCCTGTAAAAACACCCCAAAGCAGTTTGAACATTTGAAATAGTTCTGCTGATTGTAGAAGTGTAAATCACAGGTCCATTTGGCTAAATGTGTGTCAATGGATAAGTCAGATGCTGTGGTCAGAGACCTCCTGATGTCATCAATGGGACCGCCACATGTTTAAAGTGAACGCATTCCTCAAGAGTTTCAAGCTTGGAGTGACTCAAACACATGTAATGAGTAATGTGTTTATTTCAGTTTTCTGAATTATATAACAGTCAATACTTTCATTCGCTTATTGCGTTCTTTATCCTACCATATATATCATATATAGCCTACCATTTGATGATGAAAATTTGGGTTGCACTTTATTTTACAGTATGTGTACTTATAGTGTACTTACCTAAGAAAGTACTGGGTAATATAAGGTAACTGCAGGGTTATGGTTAGGTTTAGGGGTAAGTTGAGGGTTAGTACCTAGTTATTACCCAGTTATTGCAATTACTGTAATACTGTAAGTACATATATGTACATGGGGAACAGGACTGTCAAATAAAGTGCAACTGAAATTTGTCAGTGTGGAATGTAATGTGAAAATACAGAGGACGTGGCCCAAACAAGTCAAGCTATAAGGAACTTGCTATTAAGGCATGATGTTAAGGTCAACGTTAAATATAATTGACACTGTATACTTTTTAAATGCACCTTCCTGGACTTATTTTGCATGATATAATTGGTGCATGTTATTTCAAGTCTTCATATTCATCTATCTATACCCTCGTAAAAAAAGAAGGTCTCTTCAGCATTTTTTTTTTTTAATATATATTATAGAAATAATATACTTTAAAATACAAACTGAATGCAATGTTTTCAGACACTGAATGTCAAATGCAATTAAATGAAAATGTATTATAGTTTAAATTTATACTAAGTGCAGTTAGCTTAAATTTAGAGTGCTTTTTTGACCCACTTAAGTGGGACTTTTGTAAATTGTCAATTGTCATGAAATGTCATTTCATAATTGTATTGTCTCTACTGTTGACTACATTTATGCATTTATGGAAAACTAAAATATACTTTATTGACACTTCTGACATTGAAACATTTAAATTACATTTGAATGACATATAATAACATTGAAACATATTTTGTGTATTTAAATATTTTTAATTACACATTTTTAATGATGGTGAAATTTAGAATATTATTAGATATTTTGAAGCTGAAGTTGAATATAAATTCAACTTCAAAAAATGTAAAATATATTAACTTTAAATGTAATATTAAAATATAATAACATATCAAAATAAGTATGTCTTTAAAGCACAACAAAAGTTTATTAAAACAATTATTTAAAGTGTAATTTACAGTAAAACTTGCACTAAAGTCTGTTATTTACCGAATAAATACCTCGATTCGCAACAAAAAACCAACGTGACTTTGCCTCAACAGTGGATGTGATTGGATAACTGGACTAACCAGCGGACTGTAACAGTCTCTGTTCTTTTCTGTTTTGGTTTCGTTTTCATTCTGTTTCCTGTTATGGTTTGTGAGTTCTGTTTGCTAGTTAGTTTCCCGAGTTACTCATTAGTTCCACACCTTTTTCTAGTTATTTTAATTATGCTGTGTATTTAAACCCTGTCAGTTCTGTCAATCTTGTCAAGGGGATCTGGTCACTCAACTTCGGCCCGTCGACCAGTTGGCACCCCCTTGGCTCCGCCCTCCCTCGGCTCCAACTTGTCCCTCTGGCTACGCCTTGGTCAGTCGTCGTTCTGCCTGTGCCATGGACTTCTGGGTCTTCAGCTGTGCATCATCATTATACCCCTTCAGCTCCGTCGAGCCCCGCCTTCCCTCTGGCTTCGCCTTGGCCCTCAGTCCCACCGGCTTCGCTTCTGTCCTTTGGCTATACTCTGGGTTCCCACCTGGCTCCTCCTACCTTTGTCTCATCCTGCCGTCCTTTCCTCCTGTGGTCTATCCTTCCCAGCCCCTTGTCCTCCTCATAAGCCAGCTCCCTCCTCAGTTGGACTCTTTATAGCGCGAGTATGCACCTTCCGGGAGGGGGGAGTTTCTGTAACGGTCTGTTTTGTTTTGTTTGTTTGGTGTCATTTTCATTCTGTTATCTGTTACGGTTTGCCTGAGTTCTGTTTGCTAGTTAGTTAGTTACTCATTAGTTCCACACCTCCTTCTAATTCTGTTAATTACCATTCCCTATGTATTTAAACCCTGAGTTCTGTCAATCTTGTCAAAGGGATCCTGTCACTCCACTTCGGCCCATCGACCAGTCGGCTCCACTTTGGCTCCTCCCTCCCTCGGCTCCAACTGGGACAGTCTTCCTCACGGCTCCACTGGGCTCCCTCGTCCCTCCGGCTACGCCTTGGTCAGTCGTTGCTCTGCCTGCAGCATGGACTTTTAGGCCTTCAGCTGCACCTCGTTCCTATACCCCCTTGACTCCGTTGAGCCCCGGCTTCTCTCCGGCTTTGCCTTGGCCCTCAGTCCCACCGGCTGTCCTTTGGCCATGCTCTGGGTTCCCACCTCGCTTCTCCTACCCTTGTCTCCTCCAGCCGTCATCTCCTCCTGTGGTCTACCCTTTGCCAGCCGCTTGTCCTCCTCCTAAGCCCCATCCCTCCTCAGTTGGACTCGTAACGGTGCGAGGATGCACCTTCTGGGAGGTCTCATTCTGCTTGGTTCTGTTTCATTTGATTTGTTTGGTTTCATTTTTATTCTGTCCCCTGTTACAGTTTGCTCATTAGTTCCACACCTGTTTCTAGTTCTGTTAATATACCCTGAGTTCTGTCAGTTAGTTTATATTGTATGTGGTTGTTTCCTAAGAGTATTATTTCCTGCAATCTCCTGCATGTTCCAAGTTGGATTTGTTTATTAAAGCCAGTTTTGTTGAATTCTCTATCGTCGCACGCTTAACTATTTCCCCGCCAGCGTTTTTTCAAAAAGTTGCCAGCCAGCGCCAGCATTTTTGATAATTTTAACCAAATTTTCATGGCCCCCAGAATATTTTGTTGTCTGAACATGCAATCTATCAAAAGAAAGAACAGAGCCTGCTTTTAAACAAAAATATCTGTTTTATTCTAGCTTAATGCATTCTTTTTTTGGGGTAAGTTTACATTTTCAGCAAAAAGCTAAGAAAAAATCTTTTTGTCAAAGACTACAACCAGATTGGTTTCAGAATGATGATCAAAACATAGATGGAGTAGATTGAGTCCATCAACACCCCCAAAGCTTCACGGTCTATACCTTGTCCTGGGTCGACATTTCATTCGGTAACATTAGGCAGTTTTGATTTTTATGCTGTTTAATGTTGATGATCATATTATTTTACATATGCATATGATTACATATGAGAGATTGCTTGTTTTTGCATCTTCTTCGCCTGTGTTTTGATCAGGAGATTCTGTACGCTTTCAGAAGATGTGTCATAGTGCCCCCTACTGTATAACAGTGAAAACATGGAAAGCCAGAAATGTCCATCAATGGCGGGTAAGCGTTGTCTCATGAATGCCAGAAATTTCTGTCAATGGCTGGGAAAGAGTTAATACAGCCACCAACACTGTGACACGGACCAATCACATCACAAAGCAAATGTTGGTTTGACCACACTGAAATGCCTGAGCCAAAGTCTGCCATCAAAATGATTTGGTATAATAACCTCCTAGAAGTGTCTCACATGATTGTGTTCCAAACACCAGCATCCACCTCTGAACCCAAGATAACATGACAGTGTTTATTGCATTTCGTCATTTATGATGTATGAAGAAAGAACCACAGTGGCTTCACCGATTGCAGCAACTTCCATTTTTATTACAGATATTTTGCACCAATTTCCCAGGAAGTGACAAATTTGTTCTCTTGAACACATGGGATGGAATATTTGCAAAAGTTTTATGCGACATTCCAATATTGTGCATAAGTTAAATTTGCCTCTTTGGATGGAAACATAGCTACTGTTGATAGTAGAGGATGAAAGTTTTCCTCCAGTCCCAGATGTCACATTGGTCCATTTTACTGACATTCTGTGTATAACGGCAGCTCTTCCACCCACTGACTTCTTTTTGTTTGCTCTCAATTGCCCTGGATGAAACAGTTTTGTTCCCTGAAACTTCCCTTGCGGGACTCTGAATCGCTTCTCTACCAAAGCAAATGAGATCTAAGGGCCCAGGTTGCAACAGTTGAAAGGGGACGGCTCTGCATTGTGAGGACTGACAGGTGACCACTACGCCTGAACAAAGGGTGGGTCATCGCTGTGGCGAAATCCCTTTACTGATGCTCGTGTTCCCCTCTCACCACAATCTGTCAAAATTTAACTTGCCATTGAAGGGATTGGCAGCAGAAAATAGCTTTATAGGGACTACGCCAAGCAGAAGTAAGGTTGCACATACAGGCCGATTCCGAGGCATGCCGTACACTACTATCACTCATCGCTTCCCAGAACAAAGAAGAAAGACGGTGACAATACGACAGAAAAAGGGGCTATAATCTGTGACGAGATCTGCCCGTGAAGTGGAAACACTTAAACAACCAAGCTCAGCTGAAATTCTTCTCTTGTCATGTAAATGTACTTCACCATGAAACGTCTTGTGCCGTCATGGTAGTGTCCTGCAGATAAAAGACATAATAACCTGAACAGAACAAAGCTTCTAACAGCACATGGAAAGCCTACAACATATTATATAGCCTGAAACAGAAAAACAAGCCAACAAATAAATTAACAAAGAGTGAAAAATCATGAAAAAAAAGTTTTCATTGAAAAGTACTTTGTCTTCACTAAGAGCAAAAATTCTGGGTTACACTTAATTTTAAGGTGTCTTTGTTACACTGTAATTATACATTAAAATACTGAGTAATATTAATTAACTATAAAGGGTTTGGTTTAAGGTTAGCTGGATGTAATTATGCATAGTTTATAGTTATTACTATAGTTACTACATGTTATAATTACACTGTAAAATAAAGTGTTACCAAATTCTGCATAACATGCCACAATCAGTATTAACTCTTTTTCGCCATGGACAGAATTTTCCAGGCAAACCATGTTTTCGCTTTTATGCGGTAGAGGGCACTATTACGCATCTTCTGAAAGAGTACAATCTCCGGATCAAAACACAGACGAAAAAAGAAGCAGAAAAAAACGATAAAAGCATTGCTTATGCACGTTGTAGTCTTTGACAAAAATGCGATTTTTTTTTAATCAATTTAAGTGTTGATAAGTGTTTTTTTCTTTTGATATATTGCATGTTCCAAAAAATCTGGGAAACATGAAATCTTTGTGGAAATGATCAAAAATGCTGGCGGTGCCTGGCAACTTTTTTTTTTTCTTTCAAAAATGCTGGCGGGGAAAGAGTTAATATACTGGACCAATGAGATTTCACTGTGAGCGGAGCTATTCACTGTAACACTTGGTTAGAAGGCATTACCACATCTAGACCGTCACATTTTATCATTAAGATCAAAATACTATTCAAAAAGAACTGTACACTGAAACAATGTTTTATATGTTGTTCTTAAGTTCACATCAGAGTACACCAATCTGGATAACACCAACATTTGGACCTTTTTCACAGACTGTGATGATGCATTTCAGTTCAATGTTCAATGTTCAGTTCAATGTTCAGTTATTAACATTGTACATCTTTTCATTTCATTTTCACTTTTATACTTTGTGTTATATTACCTTGGCATTACATTTCAGAAAACTAGTTAAAGCTGCTGCGTGAGTGTTTGTAAATTTGAAATCTTTCTCTCTTCTGACCACCGTAATCAATCTCTTAATATTTTTTCCTTTTTTCAGAAAGTCGTAGAAACGCTATATTTTGCTTTTGGAGCAAATGGGAATGCAAAAATTATATTTGTTGTAGTTTCTATTCTCCACAACTATAATGACTTCTGCTTCTGAGAACCTCAGAAATGTGAAAAGGGTCCATTGCATGACATCTTTTGGTCTTGACTGAACAGTATAAACTAATGAGGAACAAAATATGTAATTGTACTGCTGTAAACAACAGAAAACTGTATAAGAACGGTATACACTAGAGCTTACCGCATATGTTGGAGTAATGCATAAGCACAACTTGCAAACCTTTTCACCCTGAGCCTGATGAGACTATTAAGAATATTCTTTTTTGTTTTAAAATAAGATTATTGCATAAGTATTTTGCAAATGAATCCCACACTAAACACAATGTTGAAAACAGTGCGTCAGGCCTACACTGAATGAAGAAACAAAAGAACCGCTTTAGGCCTGTCTCCTGATATTTTCCAACTCAGCGAAATCCTATTGTGCGAGTGAAAAAAGTTAAGTTAAAAGCTTAGCGTGGTATGTGAAAGCAACTGTCCAACAGTTGGCTAATACCAGTGAATACTTTTCACTGTATCCTCCCTGAACCCACAACCAAAGACTCTACAAGTTCTACAAAGCTCAAGTCACTTCTGACTTGTACAGTTATTAATCTAAAGGAAATATTAGACAGTAATTAATTACTTTCCATATTGAAATAACTTGCGCAATCATTAACTTTTATACCACTGTATACCATCCATACTCTCATTCACCTGCTATATATCAAAAATTTTACAGATAGCTACATAAAGTACATTGTTCAAATTGATTTATATGATCCATATAAGATATAATGTTATGCCTTTATGCTCTGAATACCCATAAAATGCCATTCCTTAAATACCATAAGGATGAAAAGTCATATCACCAGTAGAAGGATCAGTAGAAGGAATAAGTGAGCTTAAGTTAACCCTTAAATATCTAGTTATGCTTGCAGATTGTTTTGAATTGTAAAGAAAAACAAAAAAAAACAAGAAGAAGAAAGTCCTGTCTGTTTAATTCATATTAAGATGTTAAGGGAGTGTTTCTGGTCTCCATTTGCTCTATATAAGTCACATAATGAGCTTGGCTACAGCTTTGTTCCACCAAACAGAAACTTCAACCAAACCATTTGCAACAAGTGGTTTTGATGTTTTTGTCAAAGAGCTCTTGCATCCCAAAAATATCCTGCCATCAAGATCGAGGCTGTAATTTGTCTTTACCGGGTGTGTCTTTGTCTTACTCAGTGAGGTTAAAAGGGAAAACGTGATACATTTGTCACATAAATCTGGCAAAATTAACAAAATGATTTTGATAGCAAACAGTTCAACTAACTCAATCTGACCAATTTCGTGATATTTCATACAGGATTTATTTGGAAAAATATTAAGGTGATTTTTTTTTCATGGGCAACAGTCATAAAAACAATTCCTGTAAGTTTTGACAGCGTGTTTAAATACATTTACATCAGAAAAGTCACATCGACCCGAAGTGCCTTATTTACAATAGACAAATTTGCAAAATGAAAAAAGATTTTAAATTACATCAAACTTCACACACACGGAAAAAGAAACCACAAACACATCGATCACAAATAACATTTAAATAAAAGAAATACAAGCTTTCAAAAAACAAGTCAGTAACAAACATATTTGATGGCAGTGTTTTTTCTCTACTGATCTATGAAATGATCAGAGAACTTCCAGATACACACTGCAGTCAGTGCATATGCATACACAGTATTCGATTCAAATGTGTGTTAAATACATTAAAAATACAACCCATCATAGTGCAATGAGGTAAAACCGTCCCTACAGGAAGTGCAGCGAGTCCACTTGGCACGTTCCTGGGAAACAAACTTTGAGAGTCCGAGCCAGTATGGCCCAACGTCCTTTCCTGCAGTCACTGTGTTTACTTCAGTTGAGAACCAGCTCATTCTGAATATCACCTTCAACATAAGTTTCACAGCAGCAGTCACATGAAGGAAACCTTCCCTCTGGTTTGAGCAGCATTACTGGAGTAAAACCTCCTGTAGAACAAGATGAGCTACAGCTCCGTTGTGGCATTACACCTGGAACAAGAAAAAACAGCGTAAGTTTAGCGTTCAGATTTGCAGGCTAACGTCTCATGACTGCAAGCAAAAGAAAGCTGGACTTACCTCGGTTGCAATAATACATTCATCCTTCTCCTCTGATAAAACAAAGACTGACTGGTACTTTGTGTCTTTGCACAAAGATTCTGTACGTTTCCTCTCTGAAGAATCACTGAAAATGAAAAGAATCGACTTTAGTACTGCATAACAACACCCTGTCTGTAGTAACCAAAATGCACACACGACAATATTTACCTTTTTAAATGATTTCTGTGTTTCTCCTCTGAGTCGGACTCGAAAGCCTCGCATTTTGTTGCTTCGCTCTTCTCAGAGTCCTCTTTACCCAAGTCCTCCTGCTTTAGCTCATGAACAAGATTGTAATCCACTAGAGAGTAGCGAGATTTGAATCCGTTTTTTTCTCCGCCTGTGGCGTCGCTCTGAAAGTCCACTTTCTTGTTGATGTTCTTTAATTGCGTGGTTCCGATGACACTTACGGACAAGTCCTTGTCTCGGCTGCAGTTGTTGGTCAGGTTGTTCATGGTCTCAATCTCATTATGGCTATCGACTTGCTGGCTCCTCTGCTGCAGTTTAAGACGGATGTAGACGACCAAGACGGTGCCGCCGATCAGGACTAAAAGCACTAAAATAATCCCAGCGCAAACCGCCGTCCAAGGAAAGGCACCATCGTCCTCGGCGTACCTTTTGTCGGCTCCCTCAACAACGGCTTGTCCCTGTGTGTTCTCTGGGAGCAAGAACTGACAGTTACGCCCTCCGTATCCAGGGATGCAAGCGCACACATAGCGTCCGTCCCTCTCGTGACAAGTGGCACCATTGTGGCACGGGTTGTGGGCGCACTTGTTGGCCGCAGAGGTGCAGTTTTTGCCGCTGTATCCAGGTGGGCAGGTGCAGGTGTAGTCGTTGAGTCCATCTTGGCACGTGCCGCCATTCTGACAGGGATAGTTGGCACACTCATCGATGTTGTCTTCACAGTGCGTTCCAGTGAAACCCTCAGGACACTGACAAAGATAGGAGTCCACAAGATCTAGACATTGGGCACCTGCAATATAAGTAAGACAACATGAGACAATTGATTCAAACAATTGCATTTCAGGGATTAGAACGGGAGCACTCAATGTACCATTCGAGCAAGGGTTGGAGCTGCAGTGATCAATCTTCTTTTCACAGTTGAAACCAGCATAGCCCGTCGGGCACTGACAGAAGTATCCTCCATCAGGGTTGTCAGCGCAGCGTCCACTGTTGAAGCAAGGGCCGTCAGCGCAAGTCGTGGCGCTCAGCTCGCAGTTTCTTCCATAGAAACCAGGAGGACATGTGCAGCTGTAGGTGTTTTCAAGATCCTGTGAAATCCAAAGGAACGATTGAAAAGAAGTTAGGACACTGAACAAAACTCCTACAACACATAAACAGAGAATGAAATGACTCATATATTTATTCAAACTCACAGTGCAACTTCCTCCGTTTCTGCATGGGCTGCCAGAGCATTCGTTAACCTCAATCTCACAGCTGTCTCCAGTGAAGCCAGGTCTGCATGAGCAGGTGTAGCTTCCCTGGCCAGTGTTGGTGCAAGTGGCACCATTCTGGCACGGTTTGTGATGTGTGCAGTAATTAAGATCTGCAACACAAAACAAAACATGTAGGTTAGTCTCTGCTGCGTCCAGAGTCAATGGACAACTCTAAACCAACAACTTACTCAGTTTACGATGTCAAAAGGCTCACCTTGGTTACAGAAGAGGCCTCCCCAACCCTCTTGGCAGTTACATTGCCATGGCTGTTGGCAGGTGCCATGCAAGCAGCCTGGATAGCGGATGCAGTCGTCACAGTATTTTCCACTAAATCCCACTCTGCATCTAAAAACACCACAGAGGACCGGTTAGCATGTTGCTAACTTCCACAGCAATGAAGGTTGCGTGTTAAAAATCTCCATCACACTTACTTGCATTCACCGGGTTTGTCGCAAAAACCATGGTCTTCATCGCATCCCGGAAGACAGATTGCTATAAAGAGAATTATGTATTTGTTATTACCAGTTCCTTTCTGACAGACACCATTATTATTATTCTGGCACAGTTTTACCAAGCTGCTCAAAAAAAAAACAAAAGTTCTCCTCACTACCATTGGAAGGACACTGGTTAACACAGTTGCACTCATACAAAAGCTCCCTAAACAAAAGCCCCTTTTTTCTCTAACTGTGGGTCAGAAGTCCCCTTTTTCACTCTGTTCATCCAACCCCCTCCCCATAATGTCCCAGAGTCGGCGCAGATAAGGGTGGACAGCTGGTGTACATGGTGCCAGTGCAGGACAGCTGCTCTATTGTCTACCTTCACTCTGCAGCTGCCCCCTTCCAACAATACCTCACCGCTCTGAGCCAATCAGCGCCGAGCGCTCTGCCAAGTAACCAATCAGGCGTTACATTTAATCTATGGCACGCGTGCCATTATTTGGCCAACGTCCCTCATTTGAATCACACAAACGCCTGTTGCAACCATGGCGACGAAGTTTGTTGTTGTTTTTCTCGCGAAATGCCGAAACATGCGCACTAAAAACTTTCAAACACAAAACGCAGGTGATAAATATCGTACTTACGTTCTGTGCAGTAATGTCCTTTCCAGCCGGAGTTGCAGATGATTTCTCCGCGCTCTCCGCAGGTGAAGTGGCCGAAAGTGTCGTCGCGGGGACGGCAGAAGACAGAGCAGCCCTCGCCGTAGTAATGCTCGTCACAGACGAATCTGTACGAGTACTTCAGCTCTGTCCTCCCACCCACCTGCAGATCCTGGGACCATTCCTCGCCCACGGTCAGATGCCTCTGGGTGGTCATACGACTGATCAGACGTTCTGGGTTTTCTGTGGACGATTTAATTTTAGCGTTACATTAATGCCGCACAAGGATTAATTAAAGCGTAACGTCTGTTAAATGCATTTCGCGCGTTACCTGTCGACAGATCATCGTTGGAATCGGTGTGTAACGCTTCGATAATCAGCGAAAAGGTTCCCTGAACATAGAAAAGAAGTGTTAATATAAGAAACGCATTCCTCCACACTTCCCTGCTGATTTACATATAACGGAAGATGTGAATGGCTTGAGGTGTGATCGCGCTGGGGATTCGAGCTTCATTTTCCCGATTTCACACTTGCTTACTGCAGTAAAATGAAAGGTTTCGGAATTTCACACTGAGCTGACAATTATATTTCAACCCAGGGGATGTGACTTTTCCCACCCCGCCAACACCGCTAAAGCGTCTAAATACCCACATCCTGAGTCCTTATGAGCCATTATTATATGCTATAAACCACATCAAAACGGACAAATTTATCAAGATAGCCTATAATGTAAAAACTACTCACCGGCCATGTGAACCCAAAAGAGAACTGAATGGGGTTGGTGAATGAGCTGTCAGGAAAGCTCTCGGGAACTTGGAAGGAGTTTGATCCGAGCACTGGGGTAACTGCGCCACCGTAGGTGCACGGAGGATCTGGAGATACATTGGCTTGGTAATGTTTCAGGCAAATCCTAAAAAAGGTTTTGCATTCACACTGCTGAGCCTCAGGCGCGGACCCTTTGCAGCAGTTTGCGTTGCCTGTCACCCCTTTCTTGTTTAGAAACTCCTGCAACTTTAACTCGAAAACCCCAGAACAAAACCCCTGAAAAGACATGGAAATAGAATCAATTACTAAAAAATTGCCATCATAATGTGAGATCATTGCTCACAGTTAAAATAAAATGTTGACTTTAATTACCTGGCTTATCACGACACACAGCAAAGCCGCTATCATAAGTCGTCCCATGGTGAAGATGATCTGAACTTTGTTGTTAAGCTTCCACGGGCCAGGCAATTGTATGAGACCGTGTCTCAATAAATCATTGAGACTCGAAGTTCTCCACTCAGTGGGAGGCAGCTCTGGTTGATGCTCTGTTGCGTTCACTTTATCTGCTCATGCAAGCCCATTAAAGTCTCCCTTGAAAAAAATAAATCAAGCAATTAAATCCCAAATACGAATATAAAGAGGAAACCCCGATGCGCAAAAATGGGGACGAACAAATTCCCTCAGAAGGCGAATACTCCAAGTTGTCAAAAGTTTGCAGTCCACTTTAGGAAGCTGAAAAAAATGCAGAAACCCCAGGAACAGGGTTATCTACGCGTGTTTCGCTTATTTTCCGTTAATACAATTGGTGTGGAAGTGATCCAAACTACTGATCCAAACTTTCCTCCCGTACTCTTGTTTCCATGTGAGAGAGACTGACTGGATTGTGCGTGTTTAATGTCCCAGTCCTCCCGCAGCCGGTTATATACAGGCAGCGACTGCTAGGGTAATGAGATGCAAATGAGCTACTCCCCAATCTGGCTCTGGTTGTCACAAAGGGACACTTTTCAATCCACACCATCCCCAACCCCCCCAAGAAAAGAAAAAAAAAAAATCGGCAAATGGTCACTGAGCTGTAAAATGTGCAACTCTTTGCCACTGGGAGAGAGTGTGTGAGAGAGAGAAAGAGAGAGAGAGAAAAAAAAATAATTTACATACAGGAAAATAAGCAACCTCGAGAATCCTGTACATCCCACTCTGACCTAAAACCACAAATTACATCACACATTGCAGGAATGTCGCATTCCTGATAACGGGACGGGGTTCCTATTATGTTACTACTGAAAACTCTGGATCTTCTTATATTAGTCATTAAACTAATGTGCTAACTTTTTTCCCTTTTTAGATTTATTTAGTTTGATTAAATCAGTTCATTGTAATGTTCATACAAACATATTTGAGTTAGTAAAATGTTCTAATAATAACAAAATAATAATAACAAAATCATTCTTTTCATTCACATTTTTACCCCACCCCCCATCCCCCCAAAAAACATATTTTTAACTAGACTTAACCATAGTTTTAGACTTATATAGGCCATTTTACAGTTAACCAATTTACCCGCGACATTTGACTTCCATTCAGATGAAGAAAAATTCGAAAAAAAGTCGTAGTAGTTTCTCTCCTCGCATAATCAGGTCATGTAAAGTGAACATGCTTATGAACCTTTTTAAACAACACTTCATTTCAGTGGTTTGAGTTTTGGCGACTCTATAAGTTGAGAGTTTCCATCTCTAAGCTGGATTGTAAACGCCGAACTGGTGTGTGTCGTTCGCGTGGCTGTCATTAAGGCACTTTGTTATTGTGTGAGAGGAGAAGAAGTTTTTCTCTCTCTCTGTGTGCTCTCAGCTGTATGGTAATTCACACAGCACCTGCTCCCCTCACAATGAGAAAGAGCTCCCCTCTCTACACGTCACCCCTGACAAAAGTACCTAGCAGCTTCTGTTGTTTTGGTGTTTTATCAATTATTTTGCGTTTAATTTGACGAGGAAGTTTCCGATGTGTTCTTTTAATCGTTCATATTGTTAAATGAATCGCGCTCTTTTCGCTCTGTCTCGTGAGCGTTTGTTTGTGTGTGTGTGAGGGTGGTCTTCATTAGCGCGTTAATTAAAAGCGGTTTTCAATTCCAGAGGAATGCAACAATACGAGCGTTGGTGACACAGTTACGCGTTGTAGGGAGCCAGATGAGTTGATCTGACGCATGATGAAAAGAATGCATATTCAGTGCTGCTGTATAAGTATGCATTATTGTTTAAGCGAATGCGTTGGGATGTTATCGTGCGACAGGTGTCATAGCAACACACTCAGGAGCTAGTTATTGAACCGCTGGCCGTAAATAAGAGCGGAACCGTGTCACCCAGCTATCATCACACTATTCTTCGGCCTGACGTTGCACACATTTCCCGATTAGCCCAGCAAAGCGTCACTGAAAAGCATGTTGAAAACCCTCAGATTTATGCCCACTTCGCTTATTCTTTTCAAGCATAATTTATGCCACGCGATTCTGTCCTGGTTAAATCAAGCAGAAAGCTCCTTTCTCGCATTCCTCCTCTTTTCTGAAGGTGGACTATGGGGAGACTGTTTAACTTAAGTGTTTCTATAGGGGGCTGTTGTACTTTAACTCCTGCCCACCAGTAGCCGCGACAAACAAAGCCGGGACTCGAGCTCTGACTCTTCATCTTTCTCTGCGCTTTAATTTTCATTGATTCTGAATACAAGAGGAGCCCTCGGGGACTCTCTCTGAAGACGCGGACAGCCCCCCAAGCCAACCATCTGCTCCCAACCAAATGGCGTTTTTTCACATCACAACTGCATGTCTCTACTGCCTCTCTGGACGGGGCGCGCACGCGGGCTTCGCAGCAGCACATGAATGCCTCTGCTGGGCCATATGGTTAGGGAAGCTGCAGTAAGTGGCCGTGGGAACACGGGCAGTAACGGCTTGTGGGAGAGTGAATCCGTCAAATTAAGTAGAGCGCAAATGTTTTTCAGTGCGCTTTTTCTTTTCTGAATGAGACGGCGCGTTCCAGTATGAAAGTGTGGTGGCATCATGCATGTGAATACGTTTTAACCTTATTTTGTGTTCAGGAAAAGGACAATACAAATAGAAGATTCCCCCATCATGACGCAGCAAGGGCTTGCGCTGATTACAATAACAAAGGATCTGTCGCGTGGCTCGGGTGGCGTGCTCATTATGAAAAAAGCAAGAAACAATAAAACGCACAGTGAATCAACTGCATCCGGTCTAGGAAGTTACTTTTTTGGAAATTGCTTGAATCAAATTCTATTTTGGGATTTGAGAGAGAGAGAGAGAGAGAGAGAGAGAGAGAGAGAGAGAGAGAGAGAGAGGTGAATTCTTCAACAGGCTTGAGGACTGTCGCGTGCCATCGTCCTTTAGGGAACATCTGCCCCTTTCCCTGGGGTGGTTTTGTTTATGTGAGAAACTTTGGTTCAAAGAGGAAGAAAAATCAATAGTTCACCCGAAGCAGAAAAACTTGTGCTGCTCATGTAGGCCACATTGAATTCCTGCGTCTGCCAACTGTTGGCAACACATCTGTTATTTCGGTAACACTTTACAACAAGGTTGTATTAGTTAACATTAGTTAATGCATTAGTTAACATGAACTAACCATGAACAACACCTCTGTTCAGCATTAGTTAATCTTTGTTAACGTTAGTTAATAAAAATACAGCTGTTCATGGTTTGTTCATGTTAGTTCACAGTGCATTAACTAATGTTAACAAGATTTTAATAATGCATTAGTAAATGTTGAAATTAACATTAACAAAGATAAATAAATGCTTTATAAGTGCAGTTCATTGTTAATTCATGTTAACTAATGAACCTTATTGTAAAGTGTTACCGTTATTTCTATTATGCAGGTGTAATTGATTGCATAAATAGCTGAAGCGTGGAGAAAAAAAAAACAAATACATTTTACAGTTTTTACTCTCTATTAGCAGTGTTGGGGGTAACGCATTACAAGTAACTTGAGTTACGTAATCAGATTACTTTTTACGTAATTTAGTTACTTTTTAAGTAACTAGTAAAGTAACGCATTACTTTTAAATTTACACCAAAATATCTGAGTTACTTTTTTTTAAATAAGTAACACAAGTTACTTTCTTTTCCCATTTATTGACTGACAGCTCTCTTGTCCCCATGTTGAGAGAAATCATGAGTAAGTGCAGAGGTTGTGTGTGAATATGATGGTTATTGTCGTTCTAGACTAAATGTGAGCTTGCATTTGCTGATCTCACTTGCACAAAAAAAGATTCAGTATTCCTCAAATGAACAAAATTCAGAATATTACACAAACCTCCAATAATTAAATGTGTTGAAAAAAAACAAATATATTTATGCATTTAATCTGTCTTTTTTTATACATTTGATCTCACTTTATTGACCAATCTGACCTTCGATGATTCAGTTAAACCATAAGCAAAAATGACTTTAGATTTTTTTGTTTTTATTGATGAAGTAAGTAACTGTTAAACTTTCTTCTCCTGCATCTTATTCTTCTGCAATCCAGAATGGCAGCACAGCTGAAAGGTTTGTTTGTTTGTAATGTACATGGGAATTTGCATTTCCTTCAGCCTTATTTCAATTTTGGTGTGAAAGGGCCTTTACATTTGCCCAAAAATAGAACTTTTTTGTTGTTTTCAAAACAAACAAACAAGCCCTGCCTAGGTGAGAAAAGGTAACGCATGTAGGCGTAACGCATTACTTTTCTTAAAAAGTAACTAAGTAACTCAATTAGTTACTTTTTACGGGAGTAACACAATATTGAAATACATTACTTTTCAAAGTAACTTTCCCCAACACTGTCTATTAGTTTATGAAACTCCTACAAATATGGATTGACATATTAGATAGGCCTGCTGTTCTAATTTAGTGCTAAGTTTTACATGTTTTTTTTTTTATCCTTATTATTAATTTTGGATAGTGTCTGTTCATTCGTGGCTCGCATATTTTTGTATTTATAATATGTATTTTGCAAAACATACAGAAAAAATGCCTACATACAGGGAGAGATACGGTAGGCTAAGTATGAACCAGGGTAAATTGGGGTAATTTTGACCATATATAGATGACACAAAACCTCATCTCAGCACTTTTGATGAATAGCTACACTATTTTTAAATTTTGTTGTTTCATCTGAATATCAACGTTTGTGAGATTTAGTCAATCGAAACTGATGAGGTCAACTGATCTAATTTTGTGTCTCTGGAAAATTGTGATCTTCTATGACATTGTATTGTGTTGAATATCAAATATTTTGTGTCTATTTGTTAATGATGGATTTGTGGACACATTAATGTTTTATAAATTTGTGGAGTAAAAGTTATAGCTTTTATTTTGAAGTAAAAAGATAAAATTAGACCCTTGGGGGTAAGATGACCCCCCCAACCCCCCCCCCCCCCCCCCCCCCCCACCATTGTTACTAGTGTTATTATTTTTAAATCTAATAATTATTGTAATTAATGGGGTTATTATTCATTATTTTCATGAATTAGATGCACATTTCAGACATCTTTGTTTTCATTAAAACCTATAGGTTAGTTGAGTGAAATCATTCAATTTGCATTCATAGTGTTGCTATTATGACATATCTTTGATTAAAATATGGGCAATTAAATATGTAAATATTCATATGCCTGTAGCCTATATAAGTTATAGAATAATTTTACCTTTCAGATGAATCTCTTTTACTGGGATTCTGCTTTGTCTGTCATCGGTTTATTATTCAACTAAATTGTTAAAATTCAATTTTAAATAAAATAGTTGACTTAGTAGCTATTTTACATTAACAACACTTCATAAATAAAATAAAAATACTAAAATGTATATATTGAATATATTGTATATATAACATTCTCTGAATGGTTTTACATTTTGTTCTATAACAACTAAATTAGCAAATGTTAATTCCTTTTTATTTCCTATATAATAACACATTGGATGCATCCTGCACATGCTAAACTTATATCTAAATATGTTACAATTTAAAAGTAAATGCTCATTGTTCTTAACGGGGGCATCTTCCCCCATGTTACCCTACAGTGTTTCATATAATAACAAGTGTTTACATAATAAATAGAATAACTTAACAAACACAGTTCTCCCTAAATTAAACCACTTTTATCTAAAAGAAGAGGTATTTTGTCAGATCTGTTACTGACCAGACTATTCAGTGAGGCATACATAATTTCTAATCGATGTTTTAGCTGTGCATGGTCTTTTTTTTTATTCAGAATCATTATAAAGGAATGTGCTGATTGGCTGCTGAGATCGGCGCGGCGGAACCGGAAGTGAGCGCAACATTGTAAACACTCCAACCGCTTCAGCTCATGTTGCAGCCGTTCGCAAGAGAACTAACTATTCTAGTCATATTATGCGTGACGCCCCAACGAATAGTGAGTCAGCTTTTGTTTCTTTAGCAGAATTGGGTTAAATATCTGTGACATTAAGTGATAAAAGATACTAGTTGTCCATATCCATACTGGCAACGACGCAGCGTTAATGGTGAAATTCCCAGCATTCACACACACACACACACACACACACACACTCACACTCACACTCTGGTGGTCACAGTAAAGAGTTTCATTCAAATGACCTGATGTTTCTCAGGAGGCTAAATGATTATAATGAGTGAGGAATAAATAAGAATGCCTACTAAGAAAGATAAATAAAAACTGTCCGCAGTTTACGGATTGATGAGACATGGGACATAACAGGAGCGTATAATGTATTGTCAATATGTATAGGAAAATCAAGCATTCCCTTCAATGAAAGAACGGTTTGAGACTACAGGATGGTTTCAAACTGATTTGAGCATGGTCTACTTAATCGTCTCTAGTCAGACCAAAAATCTTGTGTTGATAAAATAAACATATCGTGTTAATTTTGTAATACTAATAGGAACTACTTAAAATGAGGGAAAATATTTAAAAATCCTCTAAAACTGTCAGTACAAAATGTTATGGTTTGTTGTTGAAGTCACAACAGGTGAAATATGGAAATGACATTCTGAATGAAATTGTTTATTTATTTATGAATAATTTCTTAAATATCTGACCGTATACTAAATCTAGTAATGTTTCTTTAAACATTCTTATGTATATTTTATGTCTAAAGTTTGATGTATATTTTATAGGACTGGGGGGGAAATCGATTCACCTAACTATCGTGAATTTTTTTTTTCTTTTTACGATTTTAGAATAACCCCCCCCCCCATGAATCGAATATTAATTTATATTAAATTGCTTTATTTTAGTCCGTGCTTATAGACGAGGCGGAGGAAAGTTACCTCTTTTATTTTAGAGGGAGATATGTTTTGTATCGGTGAGTATTACATGATGGCGTCATATTACATTCTAGACACGAGAAAGTGAAAAATAAGAGACATCTATGGATTTACGACCTGCACCATCATGTATAAGTGTATCATTCAACTTATCCCCATGGTCTAGAGTTAAAAAAGCAAACAAAATTGCAATATTGAGTCGCAATTCTCACAAAACATATCGTATCGGCTCCCAAGTATCGTGATAGTATAGGTGTATCGTCCCAGCCCTAATATTTTAATCTATATGCTTTATTGACTTAGCAGGTGCACTGAGATTTTTCATTGTCTTTGATAAAAAGAGAAAATCTTACAAAAGGGTGCATTAATGTTAATGTACACACTTTTATGTTTCATTTTAGGCGGATAAACTTGCAGACGACCTTTTTACGCAGCTGAACATGGGTGTGAAGGGATTGCAGTACTTTATGGAGACATGTTGCCCAGACACTTGTGTGCCAGTGGACCTCAAACAGATGGCATTGAATCATGTCACAGCCCATCCAGACAGCGCCGCCACACTAGTAGTGGACGGAATGGCCTGTTTAAGGTACTGGTATCGCTGTCAAGCTTGGGTCCATGGCGGTCAGTGGCAAGAGTATATGCATATCCTTCAAGAATTTGTCAATGCATTTATGGCTGCGGGCATACGCCTAGTCATTTTCTTCGATGGAACAGTCGAGGAACAAAAGCGGGCAGAATGGGTAAAGAGGCGTCTGAGAGTCAACCAAGACATTGCAAGAATATTTCAGCACATTAAAACTTACGGTCAGCAGCCAAACAGCAGAGACCTTTTCTGCCTTCCCTCTGGACTTGCAACCTTCTCCAGATTTGCCCTCAGAAGCCTTGGCCAAGAAACAAGATGCTCGGTCCGAGAAGGAGATTATGAGATTTCCGACTATGCTTTGTCTCACAACTGCATGGGCATCCTTGGTCAAGATACAGACTTTGTTATCTACAACACGGTGCCATACTTGTCCATCAGTAAACTCAATTTAAACGATATGACAACAGTGCGGTTCTCCAGAGAAAGGTTATGCCAAGTTTTGAAGCTGCATGTGACTGACCTTCCTCTCTTGTCCTGTCTGTTGGGTAATGACATAGTGCCAGAGCAGCAAATGCAACGTATTCGCAACAGTGCTTTGGCGTCATATCGAAAGAAACACAAGCAAGTTCAGGGAGAGAAGGTCTACGCTGTTGCAGAGCTCATTACCGTTCATCATCCCCGCAGTGAGGAAACATTTGGTGTTTCCTCACTGCCGTTAGTTGAAGCAGAGGAAGAAGCTTTAGAAAAAGGAATACGCATATATTTGCTTCCAGGGCAGACGTCCCCTTGGCTGAAGTGCAGCCGTCCCTTTCCTGAGTCTGTGCGTTTGATGGAAAAGTATGTACCCGCTGAAATATTACAGGTAAGAATGAAAAATGCACAGTGGGGTCTAAATGTTTGAGACCATATTGAGAATATGGGATTCAAAATCTAATTTAAACATGCAAATAAACAAAGTTTTATCATTTCTTTTGTTAAAGAAGACCTATTATGCCCCTTTTTACAAGATGTAATATAAAAGTCTCAGGTGTCCTCAGAATGATGAAGTTTTAGCTCAAAATACACCACAGGTCATTTATTTTATCATGTTGTAAATGGTACAACATGGTAAAATATGTTTTACCATGTTTTACCAAAATATGTTTTACCCCAAACATCCCCCGCGGTTAAATGCTCTGGCGAGGAGATAAACATGGCGGACCGTGTACAGCTCGCTGAGGGCGGAGTTTATGCTAATAGGGCAGAATCTGTCAGCAGTCGTGGGCGGGGCCTAAAACTGCAAACGGCTTATTCTGAGACACTGCTTATGATTTATGGGGATTAAAAAAAAGTAATGGGTGGATTTTCACCACTATAGGGTGGTTGTGTACACACACTGCCGACACACATTTATGTTCAAACACCATGTAAAAGTGAATTTTGCATAATAGGTCCCCTTTAATTTTTTACTCTGATAATATGATTTGTATTCAAAAAGATTTTGTATTTCACTCAGACTTTTGGATCCCTCTGTATTGAACAAACACACCAGATCCACCAGAAGTAACATGGCTTTGTTTCTATTCTTACTAAGTGTTTCCATGTTGCAGGCGGTGATAGAGAAGCACACGCGGTCAGAGTGTTTCCTGATCTATAATGTGTTATATGATGGAGTCGTTGAGTGCAGTAACACATTGGAAGATGAGAATGAGGTCGAGTTACCACCGCAGGCAGTCTTATATCTGCCCGTCCGAGAACGCATCTATGGCCTGTTACTGCCAGTGCAGCCAGGTGTGTTTCGTCTCCGTATTTACTTAGAATTTATGGAAAATGTAGTGTTTTATGTTGTTTTTCTGTGATGTTGTATGTAACTGTGAAGAGGACCTCATGATTGCTACCAGGGATGTCCCTGAAGCCGAATACTATGTTCGGGAAATAAATAATGGATTCTAAGGAGCTCCTAAAGGGACATGGTGATGGCAAAAAATATGAGATGGGAGGAAAAAATATATTTAAATGCTTTTGGGTTCTCTTGCATTTATATAGTTGGGTAATTATTATTTGCGGGCATATAGGGACCGGTGGTACTGACACTGACATACACACATTTAACAAGTATCCTTGCTCCGCCCCTGTTATCAAAGATACATCAGGAGATGACTTGTGTGAACTTGAGACAGCCAGGTATCCCAGAATGCATCTCGCACCAACCAGCAAGCGTCAATGGCCCAAGAGAAAACCCGCATAATTTAAAAAATACTACTGCTATCGTGTCACAAAATGTAGTTTTAAGAGTTTTCAGGCGAGAATGTAGTTGTTTAAAGCTCAAATCTGTGGTTAATTTATGAATATAGCGCCTATTTGATAATTTGATCTGATGTTTTCAGAGTTGTGAGATCCAGCCGATCACCAGGCACTCAGTGCTCTTTAACCCCGCGTGAAACAGCCTTACCGTGGCTAGTCCTTCTGACGTTTGCCGCTGGCTCTGATGTCTCTGTGTTGGTTAAACATGAGATATAATTCATCTTGTGTATATATAATGGGTGATCTTTGGTTTCATGAATCTATGGCCCTGTTTACACCTGGTATTAAGATGCGTTTTGGTCAGTCGGATCACAGGTAGACGAGGGAGACACATTCCCGTTTACACCTTTGTACATACAGCGAAGATAATCAGAGTATATATGCACATATTGCCTGAGCCACATTGTTTCATATTTTTAAAATGAAAACGAAAAGGGGCAGGGTGGCGTTTTATATCATATTTCGTTTTATTATATTAATATACTAATATAATATATTAATATACAGTGAGTATAACCGGAGTAGGAAGGCGAGTGACATTATCAAGTACGCTGCTGTTCCATTTGCAGAATTACCGGACTTTTGTCCTCTTGTCCTTGAGAGTTTGTACTCCTGAGTCCAACTTGCCACGTACAAACCACCAAGGACCCAAGTCCAAACTTTGCGTACCTGGTATTGACAAATGCCTAATTTCTCCAGTATAAACAAAACATCCTGCGAAAAAACATTACAAATGGCCCCCACAAATGTTTGCTGTTAATTAAAACCAAAACTATAAAAATTTTGTTAAATTGGTTTGTAAATATATAAATATTAGATGAAAATGAAAATGTTGCCTTGACAACTAACTGAAATAAAATAAGTTTAAGTTGAAGTACTAAAGTTACTAAATCTAAAACTGAAATAAAAATACATTTTAGTAAAATTATAAAAAAAAAAAAAAAGGCTAATAAAAATGACAATCACTTAACAAAATTACAAAAACATAAGCTATAATTAAAATAAAAAACTGAAAATATAAAAATAAAAGCTCATTCAAAATATAAATAAATACTATAAAAGTATATAAATAATACTAAAAAAACACTGGTTCCCACCGTCGTGGAAAACTTGGAAATATGAGGGAATTTTACAATTTCGATTACTAAGCTTGAAAAGGTTAAAATATTTAGAAGTCATGGAAATTTAAAAGGAAAATTTACATGCTCAATAAAAGTTGGTCAAAAATGTAGCTAAGCGAAGTAAAGTATGTCAGATTTTTTTGTTCAAATAGTTATTTTGAGGAAATCTAGACTTTGTTGGACTGAAGTTTTTTATGTAATGCTCTTGGGATAAAAATGATTATTATTGTAATTTAAATATTATTTGTGTTTTTCCTTTCTTAACATCTAGGCGTTTTGTTGAGGTATAGAAATATAGGTTGTACTCTTACTCTGTTGTTTACAGAAAATAAATCTCCATTGCTCTATAAGATTCTGGGAATAATCTCATGTCTGTCCAATATTTGTGGGGTGGCCAAATATGTGGTGAATGTGCTGTTGAAAAGAAGGGCCAGACCAAAGGGGACAAAACATATCAGATTTCAAACTGCAAGGACTACACTGTAATTTTGGAAAGGCTCTGTCAGTCAAATTATTTCATAACATACAAGCTGATTGCACAAATTCCCTTTGTGTGCTACTTTTAAAGGACTAAGATGCTTTCAAGATGTTTTCTTTTCTTGCATTACTTTTGCTCTCAATTCATGCTAACTTTTCTCTCTCCTTTATAGATTGTTTCGGTCATACTGTGTCAGTCAAGGAATGGTTCGTCTTCCCAGGAAATCCACTTAAGGAGCCTACCAGAGTCACTCCAAAACCCCTCAACTATACAAGTACATAATTCAGTAGTTATGTTTCACATATTTGCTCGTCGTAATGAAGTACCTCACATAGGCCCGGTTTCACAGACAGCGTTTAGATTAAGCCAGGTTTAGGACATTTAATTCGCTTTTTTTAAACGTGCCTTAGAAAAAATCATTACTGGTGTGCATCTTGAGACAAAACAATGGCACTGACATATTTTAAGATATGTCAGTGCAAGTTGCTTTTAGTTAAGACAACTCAAACATGCATTTTAGTTTGGGACTAGACTTAAACCTCGTCTGTGAAACCGGGGGATAGAGTACTGCAAAGATCCTTGGACTTTGTCTCACATGCTAAGCATCACACACTACCTCATCTGATGCTGCTAAGTAATCCTATGATAATCTCAAGAGATCTATGTTCTGTTGTTAGTGTACATAATTGTCTTTGTTTGCTCTTTTCTGTTTCCTCGTATCAGTGATTACACAACACAGCAAAATGTGATAAAAAGAAAATTTTGCTGCAATTTCAGCACTGCATTACAGGGCTCCAACCTGCGAATATTAGGGCATTTTGAAATTAATTTCTAAGCGTGCAAAAAAGACAGATACTGCGTCTGAATATGCCTACTTCCATACTATATAGAAGGCGAAAAACAGTATGTTAGCGGAGTAGGATGTCCAAATTCATAGTGTTCATAAAACAGGAGAAAAGTACCCAGATGACCTACTAATTCCGGCGAGATTCTGAAGTGTGCATTCACTTTACTGTCCCATGAGGCCACGGGAGAGGAGTTGTGAATAGAAGTGAAGCGGTGCAACTGGTGCCGTAGGTCATGTGACAACAGCCCCTTTCACACATACAGTCTTTACTGGTAAATTACCGGTAAGAGATCATGTGTGAACAGGACCTTTTCAAAAATACCGGTAAATCAGTTGTAAATTGGTAATTTACCAGTAAGGGATGTTGTAACATTACCAGTAAATTACCTGTATGATGCTGTGTGTGAACGCAGAACGAAGATTACCGGTATGAGCACGTACGAAGTCAGAATGTGCTGATGTAAGAAGTCTGCTTCTTATGGAGATGACGTGATTACTCTGTGCTGTTTACAGTAAGCTATCAATAGTTTTTTTTCCTATGTAAATATGTGCTAAATGATTGTCTTTGACCGTTGCTTTTCAACCTTGTTTTCCTTTCATCAGCGTTGCGGTTCTGTGGTTTAATACTATTATGCCCGTCTCTTGGTTTAAGGAGCAAAAAATGCGTTCTGTTTGATCATCCGTTATGCCTGTCTTTCAGACGTGAAAAAATGTTGTCAAATTGAACAGATAGTGAAACTAAAGCGCTTCTCATGCGGGCGAATGAAGACAATGACGCAACGTTTAAAGATCACTTCCGATGACTGACATCACAAAATTTACTGGTATTTTGGAGCTGATGTGTGAACAGTCTCTTACTGGTAAAAAGCCAGAACGCCGTTGTTTGTGTGAACAGCATATTTTTGTATTTACCGGTAAAGTCATTCTGGTAATTTTACAGTAATTTACCTGGATTGCTGTGTGAAAGGGGCTAATGACAACATGGCAAGCGTAGTACGTCAAATTGGGCGATCTTCCCAAAATTTCATATCACGATCTTATAACAAACAATCACGATCCACGATCTGAATCACGATCTTCCCTTTTTGAGATCTATTATCAAGAATATCCAGACTGGAACAAGCCTATGGACTTCGGCACAATTTAAAACACAGTATTGCATTAAACAATCAGTTGTCAAAATAGCCATTAAACCCAGAGTTAAACTTTAAAACACTGCATAGTCTGCACTGTATTAATTAAATATACATTGATTCTTATTAAAGCTACTAAAGTTATTCAGTCAGGAGCAGTGAGTGATTTTGTCTTTGTCTTGTTTAACATTAATGACAGAGACAGCAGAAGGATTTGCATTAGGCTTTAAGACCGAATGCATGGATCTAATATAATGACACGCATCCGATTTCTTGCATCCATCCATCATAAACGTACTCCACACGGCTCCGGGGGGTTAATAAAGACCTTCTGAAGCGAAGCCATGCGTTTGTGTAAGAAAAATATCCATATTTAACTCGTTATAAAGTAAAATATCTAGCTTCCACCAGACCATCTTCCGTATTCAACTTATGGAAAAATATACGTAAAAAAAACGTATGACGCCGGACATAGCGTAAGCATTTTGAACTGCGAGAGGCGTTACACTTTCATAAGTTGAATATGGAAGGCGGCAGAGGTGGAAAGTAACGAATTACATTTCCTCGCGATACTGTAATTGAGTAGTTTTTCTGTGTACTTCTACTTTTTTAAGTTGTTTTAAAAATCTGTAATTTTACTTTTACTTAAGTATGTTTTGTTTGAAGTATTGTACTTCGCTACATTTTAAACCATATCCGTTACTGAGTAAAAATAAATAAATAAATAAATAAATAATACAAAGGGGAGGAAATCGTGCTCCGGAAACGACTACATTGAATCGTATGTAGAGTTGAATTGTGGGAGAACAAACGTGCAAAAATCACAAAAAGATGGAGACAGACAAGACAGACGTCAGTGATGCAGACCCAGTTGAAAGCGAAACGCCGTTGTGAACCCCTGGCTAGTATGGAAATACTTTGGATATAGAAATTTTTTTTTACGTGTGGTTGTCCTCAAGGGTATCCAATTTGCAAAAAATGTGGATGCAAAGTGGCTGCAAAAGGAGGAAACACATGTTCAAGAACACCATCCCTCTGTGCAGATAAAGGTATGTTTATAACTTAAGGCTGAATGATTTCTGTGATGCAGAGGGAATCCTGGAATCCAGTCAAGAAAATTGAATTTACAGTATAACGCAGATGTCACGTAAAACACGCAAACTGATGGATGAATGAATAAATCGAAAGTAGAGCTGTACAATAAATCAAATCGTGACATGGTCTGTGAATATTTACGTGCAAAACACTGCTATATAAATATATGATCTGCTTGGTCTGTCTCTGTGTGAATGAGCAGCGCCGTTTCGTCTACTACATACTCAAGTACGCGTGATGCTCGTGGTGTTTTTAACGTCTCACAAACCATATTTGGACATGAACACATGAACATTTCCACAGCTGATCTGAGAGAACCTCTAATGAGCATTTCATCATTTTATTTGAATAAAAACCATTGTCAAATACACTCTGAAACCGGTCTTCACTACAACCCGTCAAAATAAAAGTTTGGTTTAACTAGAAGAAATTATAACAGAAATGTATTACTGTTAGGCATACAATAGAATGTACTTGTCAAAATAATAATAATAATAACAATAATAATAATTTAAATATTATTTAAGAATATATTTTTAATCCATGGTTTAATTTAGTAAATATCTGTTTTGCAGCACTTTGCCAAAAATTAAAAGGATAAAAGTTTGTTACATTTTATTTGATTACCACTGTTTTTTGATAATATATTTGTATTAAATTATAAAAAGAAAAATTTCATAGGATTCTATTATTCTTAAACATTTTAATAAATTAATGATAAAAATAAGTTGTTAATCTAATTCATTTTCATTTATTGAATTTAGTTGATTAGACATGTTTTATTGAAATTTTAATAAATAAAACAAACAAATGGTTCTTAAGTTTGTTATAATAAAGCATTTATTCAACCATAAAAACCTGTTTTCATTCATTTAACGGCCGTTTTAACTGATGATAATAATAACCATAATTTAGTAATAGAGTTTATTTATTAAATAATTGTTTAATACCGTGATGCTGTGAAACTCTGATGTTTTCTGAGATGGTTATCATATCGTGAAAATTTCATTCTATCACAGCCCTACACAGGAGAGTCCCCCACCCCCACTGGGGAAAAAAAAAAAAAAAAAAAGTTACTCAGTATGAGTAGATTTTTAGACCGGTAATTTTACTTGTACTTAAGTAAAATTTAATTGAAGTAATAGTACTTTTACTTGAGTAGAATATTTTATTAGTCTTTCCACCTCTGGAAGGCGGTCTGGCAGAAGCTAGATATTTTACTTTATAGCGTGTTAAATATGGATATTTTTCTTACACATACTCATGGCTTCACTTCAGAAGGCCTTTATTAACCCCCCCGGAGCCGTGTGAATTACTTTTATAATGGATGGATGCACTTTTTTTGTGCTTCAAATTTTGGGCTCCCATTCACTGCCATTGTAAAGCTTGAAAGAGCCAGGACATTTTTTAATATAACTCCGATTGTATTCGTCTGAAAGAAGAATGTCATATACACCTAGGATGGCTTGAGGGCGAGTAAATCATGGGGTAATTTTCATTTATAGGTGAACTATCCCTATAAGACATAACTAACTGTCTGTATGTAAATACTCGCCAAGAGGGACATTTTGACATATTTTTGTGTATATTTGACTGTTTAGGTGTGGGCCTGAAACACGACGACGACATAAAAGATAAACAATCTCTATGATTTGCATGAAAAGTAGATTGTGGATGTCTTCAAGATTGATAATGATATAAATACGTCAGATCGCCCACCCCTATAATACACACATTCATACTATGTAGAACATACGTTTTTAACGGTTAAGTTTCAAACCAAATGTAGTACCTACTTATAGCATGCTATTTCGGGTGCAGCAGGAGACATTTCTTGAAAATAAAGTTTTCTAGTTATGCTCAGCTAATATCCATCAGCTAGATTTGTGAGTGCAATAATTTTTCAGCAACCACAAATAATTGAAATAATCATAGCCAAAATAAATAGGAACCCTTTTAGAACTGTTATTCAATCATTCATTTACTCTCATACACGCCAACCCCACAAGTTAAATTTGTGGTGAATTTGTGATCAACAGAAGGGCCCCCTGATCTGATGGCTCTGTGGTTTAGGACAGACCCAGAGGTGAAAACAGTCCAAGCATCAACACTCCTGGATGTCTTTGACCTGTATGAGTTTACTGAAGAGCTGAAGCAGTTTGACAGCCCTTTGATTGCTGTGATTTGTCTTGTAACCTACATTGCCATTCAGGTGTGTTTAACTTTTCATCGTTGATGCCATGGACCACTGAGGTTTTCGCTTGAATGTAAACAAATGGCTTTGTTCGGGTCCATTCGCACCACGTACGCTCTGTTAGCCTTTATTTATTAATGATGTGTGGACTCATTGCATGTCAAAAGAGTTCACCGGTGTCTCTTCAACACTGTTTATTGTGTGTAGCCCTTATCAGACAACTCCGATACCCTTGCATTGTGTATAGATGTGTGTGTGGTGACGCTTGATGCTTGTTGTGTATACTTGAATTAAAAACACTGTTTGCTCTTGGATCTAGGCGAGACAGCTTTCTCTGGAAGACGTAGATGCATATCTAAGCCAAGCTGTTTGTGTCAGATTCAAATCCTTCACAGAAATGCAACAGCTCAGGGTGAGTCACTTGAGCCACCTCTGCCTTTCTGAAAACACTGTTTTTACACTCACATGCTCACCCATTTTAACTGGGGTTGGTTTGGAGTATTTTTACAGAACAACTGTGGTCATGCTTTTTGTAACATGGCAAAAAAAGACTTGCCCATTTAACATTTAGTTCGATTACTAGGTCCAAACCTTTTCTGTGCCCCCAAAAGTGAGGGAGTAAAGATGCAGTCACAGTTGTTCACATGTTTTTTCAAATCCAGTCATTTTAATGGGAATCACAATGATCTGGAATTGTATGTGATGGCGAAGGGTTTCCTTAGATTTCGCAACGGGATTCGCCACGTTTCAGTCGATCAGATCACAAGTAGACGAGGGAGACGCATTCCCGTTTACACTTGGTGTTTTAATCAGTCTCTTTTGTCCAATTTCAACCACTTCTGTCCAGATTTCTTCGATGGGAGGGTCTATGGACGGGTAAATGTATGGACTTCTTCAGATCTTTCGATCTACTTGACGAAATAAGCTCAAGCTATTTACATATGAACGCGTCAGGAGACGATGGGAAAACATACAGAGAGCATCAGCTTTCATTTGTGCTCTGACAGACACAAGACCTGCCGAACGCTGTGTGTGTGTGTTAGAAATCAGGAATGGTGAGAGATCATTGTGCTGGGTACGTTTTTCATCTTTAAACCAAACTTGGGTCTTCAGCCGACAAGGTTTAAATCCCGTCTGGCTAGCGCGCTTCCCATAATGTTTACTCATTAGATCAGTAGGCGGAGAGTAGACGGTCTTTTGTGGCTGTTTGAACACAATCGACCACATGAGCGTCTACACTACGAAAGCAATCCTGCCGAATGCGTTTTTGACTACCTCTGGAAGTGGTCGAAAGTGGACAAGCTCAAACCGTTTTAGACCCCGTTTACACCTGTATCTAGCATTGTCCACTTGTGATCCGATCGACGAAAACGCTTCTTAATACCAGGTGTAAACAAGGCCTATATGAGCTGTGCTTCATTCATTGCTACAATATTGAAAACAGACAATTTTTTGCCCGCAAAATCTCTAATGTTGACCACACATTCACATCATGAGAAGTGCTAACAATAGACCTTAGTCAGGGTAGCTGTGGAAGGATAAAAGTACAGTGTGTTCAGTGGATTGAACTGTTTTTAACAACATAACCAATTGTTCATGCTGACATTTCAAAAAAAGAACTTTCAGTAGACAAAAACTCCATAAAGCAGTTTTGAATGTTGTGAGAATTATGTGATCTAGGACCTTTATACAGTGCATGCCATTGTAAAGAATGCAAGTCTATCCCCCACAGCCTTGTTTTCATCCGTGTAAAATTCAATATGGCGTCTATCCTGACTAAGGCCTATACCAAGTTTAAACAATGTCCAAAACTGTGCAGGCTACAACAGGAAGGGATTTATGAAAGAGTGAAAGCATAGAAGAAAAGTGCTTAAGTGCGTTAAGTGCTTTTCGTTTCTTGAAAATTGCAAGAGATGCGGCTATCCGGGTAGGATTGAGAAGATCATATCCACCAGGGGAAATCCAACGGGATAGTTTACCCAAAAATTATTTATATGTTTCCTATTTATTAAATTAGCATTGTACACCATTGAGTTTCATTGTATGGACAAAAAAAAGCATTCAGACTTTTTTCAAAGAAAGAAAGTCATACAGGTTCGAAAAGCATGAGGGTGAGTAAATGATGACAGAATATTCATTCAACGTTGGAACATTAAGTCATGGTTTTATGTGAACTTTCAAGTGTTGTTGATCACATTAGCTATGACTTAAATGAGCTACAGTAGATGACAAACACTGTGCCTCCATGTCAAAAAGGCACAGCAACATGGAGTTGCAACAAATCATGGCCTTTTTCTTGAGAGATGTATCAGATTTGGAAAAAAAAAAATGGTGAAAGAGACTGGAGGGATAATTTCTGGTTGCTTTGTGACATTCCTCCCAAAAACTACTCTAATTGTGGTTCTAACCTGAGAGTGATGCTCTGGTGACGGGCTCCGCGTCGTCCCCGCCGGCGACCACAGGGCTATTTCAGCTCCCACCCTAATTTAAGCCTCCTATGCGTGCTATTTCAGCCAAGGGCGGCCTGTGGTTTTGCAGTGCTTGGATTGAGAGCCCTCCCCACAGCACAGATAATGGATGATAGAGGGACAAATTAGAGCCTCTTGGGAGATATCCAGGAAGCCACCTCCTAATTTACGGATCCTCCTGTGTCTACGGCTGTCCTTTCTACGTCTGGTGTGAATCCCTCCAGTCTGTTGTATTCAGATGCTGATGCATATCTCGCCCTTGACTCATGAAACGTCAAGCTGTTGACAATACAAATGAACTGTTAAGTTAAGTATTTATATTTTTACAGATTGTATGTTTGATTACTTTAGCTAATGTGGTTTTCCAAGCAAAGAATTTCAATCACCCCAGTAGACAATGACTGACTCTGTATCTTTTATGCGTCGTAATGGCTGTTTATTGTGAACTTTGCGGCAGTATTTATTTATATATGGTCCTGCGTGTTTACGTTTTGGCTCAAGTGAAGTGATATGGCTCGGTTTATGTTGCCCACAATATGTTGGGTGATGAATGATAGCGTTGAGGGATTGTGTGTTTAGAAGGCGTGCACCGCAACAGGTGTCGGATTGCTGGCTGACCCAGAGACGCGTGTGTGCTCAGGCGCAGTGGCGACAGCCTGCCGCTGGCCAGATGAAAGTGTGTAAAGCTCTCCTGCCTCTCATGTGCCATGGGGTGGTGGGAGCACCTGTTACACGCGCCATTGTTGTCTCCCATCGGGAGTTACACTGTCACATCTGCCTGAAATGTGAAAAGGGCTGGGGGGGGGGGGGTATTAGGAGGCAGAAGAGCCAGACAGATGGCAAGAGAGTCTCCAGGGGCTGCCTGATTACCCCCGTCTAATCAGTTTCCCCCTGTGTTGCTTTGTCATAGTAAGGGAATGTAAATGCAAGCTAAGGATGCCACTACACAGCATCTGTACGGGATGACAATCATAAGGAATTTATATATATATATAAAAATATAACATTTACATAATATATGAGTGTGTAATTATTATGTATTTATAAATACACACACATGCATGTATATATTTAAGAAATATTTGTTACATTTATATATAAAATATTTATAATATAAACAATATAAATATATATAAAGTATATACATGCAAATATTTCTTAAATATATACATGCATGTGTGTGTATTTATATACATAATTATACACAGTACACACACATATTATGTAAACACACTTTTATGTTAGATGTGATTAATTATGATTAATCGATTTGACAGCACTAATATATATATATATATATATATATATATATTGTTTGCAAAAATTAATACTTTTATTCAGCAAGGATGCATTAAATTGACCTTTGTTTCAAAAGATTTCTAATTCAAATAAATTAAAAAAAAACTTTTGTTTTGAACTTTCTATTCACCAAATAATCCTTAAAAAATGTATCACAGTTTCCACAACATATTAAGCAGTTTTCATTGTTTCATTGATGATATTTAGAAATGTTTCTTAAGCAGAAAATCATCATATTAGAATGATTTCAGAAGGATCATGTGACACTGAAAATAGGAGTAATGATATTCAAATAGGATGCATTGAACAGTTATTTTAAATTATAATAATATTTCACAATACTGATCAAATAAATTCAACCTTGGTGAACATAGGTGACATTTTTTTAAAATAGTTAAAAAATCTTACCAACTGCAAACTATTAAACAGTAATGATATATATATATATATATATATATATATATATAGTCATTTATTACAACAGTAATTGTCATTAGACTGACTCAAATCGATTCATACTGACAACGTATAAATTTAAGACTTTTTGATCAGAACCAGTTCAGAAACTCTTGAGGCAAATAATTTTAGCATTCAGTTCCTTTAACGGTTCTGCACAACAAACACATAGTGCGACTCACACAGTTGTCCAACTTGTGAACAAAAGACTTATGAGTCACATCTTTTAAAGGAGTCAAAAAGATGCACAAATCAAAGTTTGAGCAGTTCAGAAACATTCAGTTCCTTACGATAAAAAAACAAACAAACAACTAAAACAAATCTTTTGCATTGTGCTTGTGGTGAACTGAATTTGGTTTATTGGTGGATGAATGCAGCCATTCAAGAACCATTAACGGAACCAAATCATTCACTTCCAGTATTTTTTTTTATTTTTTAAACAGAGCCGGTTCTTGACTCCCGACCCTTTAACTGCACAAGCCTGAGTTCAGATACAGCCCACCGTGTTTATTTAGTAAATCTAAAATTGAAAGTTCATTCAAATGCCACACAAAATTCAAACAAGCCTTGTCTTGTCATGCATTCATGTTTACAGTAGTAACGTTGAGCAGATGTGCATTAAGGTATGGCACAGGTGCGGAGCCTGACACAAGGCTGTAGTTTGCCATTAATGTTGAGCTGTGTGTCCTCAGGGGGTCCAGCGGTCCTTCAGGCATCTGGAGCAGCTCTCATTGTTCACTGCTGAAATGCTTGCAGAGCAGCTGCTGTTCTGGTTTGTTGTCCCACTCTATACCTTTACAGCAGCAGGGTGGCATCAGCTTTGTCCTGAGGCCTATTGACTTCCACGCTGAGCAATTAGTGGCTTTAAAGGTGCTAAGACTTTTACGTGTCTTTTTAAGCGGTTTAATCAAAGCCTGTCTACTTCATCCCACTCTCTAAACCTTATGCATAACAGTGAATGTGATTAAATGCTCTCATTTCACTGAAGAGGCATGGTTTCAAAGAGGAAGTCAGGCCAGAGTAAACAGCGTAATATTTCAAACGACGGCCTGGCTCTCAATCTGTGCGCCTGGAAGGCGCGGGCAGTGGGTTGCTGCTGTCACTTCAGCTTTATCTCCAGCCTCCCTTTTGTTTGCTTTAGTCTAAGCTGTGTTTGAGAGCAGAGCAGGTGGCAAGCCAATTTTACATTTTCATGTCACAGAAGCTAATCAGCCCCTCTCTTATCTCCTGTGGGTGGGAGACCAGGTGACCAGCGGACAGTTTGGTGGGGGGGTGGAGTGGTGGGGATGCCCTTTGTAAACATCCCCTTATCCACGCCGCCACTTCAGGTGAGCTCTACGGGGTCACACCCTGCCTCCCTCCAGCCTGAGTTGAAAGACACAATAGGTAATAACAGCATGATGAATTTGAAACCAAGCTACTGTAAAAGTGCTGTCATTTAAAGAAACAGTTCGACCAAAAATTAACATTCTGTAATCATTAATTTGCATTGTTTCCAACCTGTATGACTTTCTTTCGTTCGTTGACCACAAAAGTTTAGCTTGATGTTCCAGGTGCTCTTTTCCACAAAAAAAACACAAAAAAAAAATCCAGGTTTGCTGTGCTTGTTTGTGGGCTGTACAATTTGGCCAAAATTTTGTGATTAGATATCAGTATGGCTATAAAATAATAATAATAATAATAATTATTATTATCATAATTATTATTATTATTACTAAATGAAAATATAAAAATGACTAAAACAAAATTCAAAATATCACTGTAAAATAGAAAAATCAAGTATTTAAGAAAAATAATATAATTTCTATTGACATTACAGCTGTAAAATTTCAATACTAATACGTATGGCTGTCTTAAAAACGTTAAACCATCAAACTTTTATTTTGACTGAAAACCGCAAGGAGCCCTTATAGACCCAGGTATACTTCAATTTTCGCATCTGGACGTGTCTCACGTGCAGTCGTGTCTGCACAGCTTTCAAAGTATACTCAACCGCCGATGAGAGCGAATGGCCAAGTTCGACAGTACAATTGTTGTGACTCTTCTGTCTTTCTTGCGCATGCGCTGTTGTACAGGCTCTGTGTGGTGTGCGGACGGGGTGTACGGACGTCAGCAAACCCTCCTAAAGGACGGCCGAAGTATACTCGCTCCTTAAAGCTTCTCTTTTGTTAATAAGCGCTTCTAATTGCAAGTATGGGAAGATGGTTGGGGCATGTTGCATTCCCAAATGCACATTATAAGTGTCCCATACTCAAAGAAGATGCAGAGATGGAGCTGACTTTAAACCATTTTTGGCCGCTTGATTGCACTCACTTTGCTCAATGACACTGCATGCTCACTCTCGCTCGTATCCAAGGTAAATCATCACCATTGTTGTCCCTTATATGTGTTTTGTTGAACTAATGACGGCGTCATTGGTTAAAACACATGCGCAGGTTACTTTACTTCCTAAACAAGTGCACACCCGAATCACGCCACAGTTCCAGTGCAACCAAACTCAGACCACCTCCGGGTTCGGTACCCTAATGCGTTCCTGGATCCGCATGACTGCTTTCACATTACCATTTTTTTTATGCGAACTGTGTCCCGTTTCAAACAAAACTGCCAGTGTGTTAGCACCCTTAGTCAACACCATAGACTGTAAAAAAGAGGGACGACGTCTCCAACTTCTTCCACTGTAGAAAAATGAAGCCAAAATGTCCCAGAAAAGGCCGTTGTCATCTTGTGGTAATTACGTCATTAGGAACCAGAGTCTGCGCAGTGGTGATCCGCGGTAGAGCTACAGTATCAAGATCCTGCCCATACGTCCGCAGACTCATTCGCAAGCAAATCTGTCAATCATGACGCTACACCCCATTTTGAAAGCATCAAATAACCTACAAAAGGTATGTTTACACGACAACGATGTACTAAAAACAGAACGGTCTCCCCGAATCTGCGAAAATGACTAAAAAGGCTGTATTATGCATGCCAGGCCAGTAGTTGGCGATGTCACTTTGTCAAGAAACCCCACGAACACGTAATACACATGCATGGACATGTGCATGACGTCATCGTTTTCAAAACCTTCCACTTTGAAACCCGTTTTCAAAAGTTTGTGTTTTCAGGCCCCCAAAACGCCGTTGTCATGTAAATGAACGTCCAAAACGCATAAAAACGGTGTTGTGTAAACATACCCTAAAATTAGTATAAGAACAACCTAAATTGACAGAAACCATCAAAATGATTTGTAATTGGATTTTTAGTTTGGCTTACGTCCCATGCGATTACATGGAGAGGGCGGGGTTTATGACCTATACTGCAGCCTGCCACCATGGGGCAATCAAAATGTTTGCTGTCACTTTTCAGGACGTGTGCGACACACTTGGTCAACATAGCAAATTTGTGTGACCAACTTCTACGTCATTGAAATCTATGTTGGGAAATTTTTGCCCTCACCAAAACTCCAGATCGCGCTGATTCCTATTGAAATGACTGGATTTTGTTTGCATAATTTCGGTAAATGTGACTGCTCCTTTGCAAACTATTGTTTTTGTACTTTATTTCTTATCCCTCCCCCATGCAGACCCCTGTTGTAGACCCTAGGGCCGTCCAGCTCGGCTCTCTCTTTGTGCGCGGTCTGACCTACCTCATCGCAGCCAACAGTGCGTGTGGTTTCCCTTTCCCAATGGGTGAGCTCATGCCGTGGAAGACCTTTGACGGCCTGCTCTTCCATTCAAAGTATCTGCAAGCCCACTCAGGCTGTCCAAAAGAGGAGCTTCTCGAAGGCAATGTAAGTACAGGAAAATGCCATTGGCCCTGTTTATACTTGGTATTAACATCCGGCTTGGATGATCCGATCACAAGTGGTCAGTTGAGACAGATACTTACGTTTCAATCTCACCACAATCATGGCGTTCCAAAGCCACACATAACCAGCCACACAGAATCCTTGTTTTAGCAAAAATGTTTGAATGACAGGTGAGTGGGCAGCCTTTTACTGTTGTCTTGGATGCATCTGAATGGATTGGTGTTTACACTACAAATGCAGTGTGGTCGCATCTTCGAATGTTGTTTGATTGATCAGATCACAGAATGTTTTTAGCTCTGACAACTTGTGACCAGATCACCAGAGACTTAATATCAGATGTAAACAGGACCTAGCATGATCCCTTTTTATAAAAAAAATAAAACATGTTGTGTCATGACGGAATATGCAGCTCTACCGAAGCCTATTAACATGCTGAAAATCAGGACAAATGAAAATCAGTTCATTGTATGGCCCACACATATTTTGTTTACGGGATTTTGTTTAACTTTTGTTTACATGTCTTTGGTTTACTGCAAAACAGTTACAGAATCTCTTTTGTTTTTGATTGCTGTAATGTTTTTTCCGGAGCCAAGGGACCAAAACGTCTAAATAATTTTTTTAACCCACACATATAAACATGGGTTTGTAATTTAAATGCAGTCAGGAACTAACTCAGACTGTGCATGGTCACCTCTCGTCTTCACGGAGGTCTCTGTACAGACAGAGGGTGCGTCTCAATCAGTCGTGAATCAGTATATCATTCGGGCGTTGATAAGGACCCTGGCTCACTACACATTTGGACACTGATGGTGACATGACAACAGGTTTGTTTTCAACGTCACTACTGCTATTTATGAACCACAGCAGAACTGACATTTTTCTGGCATTTATTTTTTTTATGTTATTTAATGTACGATAAATACTTTGATTGTTACATATACCTGCAACATTTCAGACGTTATTTAATTATAAATGTATGATGTTCATTACCTGTTTAGCAATGTATGTTTATGCTAAAATATATTTAAATAATGTTTTCTTTTATTTTGTGTTATGTTAAGTTGGCTCGCACGATTTGCTTCACGCTTCAGAATTTCCGTTAAGGGAACATAGTGAGCATCGATGCTCCCTGCTTTTCACAGTGCATTTTGTGACTTTTTAGGGAGCTAACGTTTCAGTGCACTGGAAAGATTTAGCAGTTGTGACAGCCCTTAAAATGGCTGACTCCCTGATCAGAGCCCTGACTACTGAACTAGGGAGCTGATTGAGACGCACCCATTGAAAGTGGCCCCAAAAAGTACTTTAACACCTTGAATGTCTAGAAAGAAAAAAAAAAAAATCAAACCAAGTGACATCTGCGAACAGATGTTGCAGGACCTTTTCTCAGAGCTAACTTCACTTTTTTTTTTTTTTTTTAAAGAATGCCATTAGATATGACACATTTTTCAAATATGTGTTCAAATATCTATGGATTTGATCAATTATAGATACACATGTTGGATTGAGATTTTTATTGTGTATGTATTATGCATTAAAGGTGCAGTAAGCAATTTCTGAGAAATGCTGTTGAAAATTAAAACCAGCACCTAAACAAACAATTTTGTGAATATTTGCTAGATGTCTGTTTTGTGTGTGTGCTGAACAAAAACATTGTGTTTGTACTAGTGATGTGACGATGGGGAAATTTTCCCACCGGTTAATCGACGTGTGACAATGCCGGTATCACCGGGAGGGAGGGACATTTGAGTTTTTCCCTCTTTTCCATCTCGCCTTTAAATTGCTTCGGGGACGACAGTTGCTTGAATGGTGGGTTCATTATTATTCTTAATGAAAAACACAACAACAAAACAGTACAATGACAATTTTTATTACTATAAAAAATCAAAACGACGGTTGGGGGGTGGTTCTGCGGTGGGCAAGTGATGTAATCGGTGTGCGGCTGAACACCGTGTTTTACTTACAGTGTTTAAACAAAGTGGATTGGACTGATCCACGGAATGCCAAAACACTCTTGTAGCCAATCAGCAATAAGGGGCATTTCCACTCATGATGAGGGAGGAGAGAGTGCAAGAGGGAGATTTGAAGAAAGACTAAATAGAGAGATGGCTGAGATGTTACCAAAGAGGATAAGGTCAGAGGAATATAATTGGAAATAGAAGGGTTACGATCAGACAAGAGCTTTAGCACCCATGTTAATATTGGAAAAGCTTTCCAGCGCTGGAGAGATGATATAGAGAGCAGGAAGTCCTGAAAGCCCTTTTTTGCTGTTTCACAGAACTAAGATATGCTGTTGTTGTTGCTGAATCACAGCGGATTCATCCATACTTGCTCGAGCTGTCTGATGCGCCAGCTGTTAGTGTTTGCATAGCATGTTTGTTATTTTGGGGGCGGAGCAATGAAGGCAGGGGTATGTTTGTTTGGGTGTCGATTTAAAATATCAACAGTGTTTCTCATAAATCGCCTACTGCACCTTTAAATATCTAATTTGTCTATTGTCTTTTAGCCCTCCTGGATGTCTTTGTTCCTGTCCGTCAGAGAGCTGGTGCTGGGAGCCTGCAGGAGGCGCGGTGCCCCCGTCCACAGCCGACCGCGCAGACTACAGTACAGAGATGGTGCGCAGTACTCTACATTTCCTTATCCATTTCTTAACCGTCCCTTTACTTGATATAAATTAATTTTCACTCTAACTTTTGGGGAAAATGTATGGAATTCTACAAAATGGATTTAAAGGGGTCATGACCTGCATTGTTTTATTGTTTTATAATGTTTCCTGAGGTGCACTTATAATGTTATTTTGATTTTTTTAGAATTTTGAACTTATAAGTAAAAGGCTTTTTTCCTACCCTGATTTTAGCCTCTGATGTGAACGCTCTGTTTCAAAAGGGCGTGTCTGCTGTGAGACTTCAGTGTAAACGCCCACTGCTGTGATTGGCTGCTGTGAGCTTTCTGTGTAAACGCCCACTGCTGTGATTGGCTGCTGTGAGTTTTCAGTGTAAACGCCCACTGCTGTGATTGGCCGTGTGAGCCTTCAGTGTAAACGCCCACTGCTGTGATTGGCTGCTGTGAGCCTTCAGTGTAAACGCCCACTGCTGTGATTGGCCGTGTGAGCCTTCAGTGTAAACGCCCACTGCTGTGATTGGCTGCTGTGAGCCTTCAGTGTAAACACCCGCTGCTGTGATTGGCTAACATCTTTGCATATGAAATAGCTAGTATTACATGTGTAACTCTCTCGAAAACTTTTAGCATGTTTTTACTATTACAGCTCTCAAGGTTAACTGATCGTGAAAACTGTTGATTATAGCATTATATTTAGATCTATGGCATTATATTTAGATCGTGGCATGAAAGGTTGCAGTGATGAGCATTGTAGCCGATCACAGACATGTTGAGCACATGAATGCAGTGATCTCGTCATTGCAACTCGTCTAACACTAACGAATGCTTTCATCATAACTAACAGTTCAAACACAATGTAAATAAGAGATTTGTTGAATATTACAGGAGTTTTGGCGAGAGTCCAGAACAGCTCCAGCGATGGCAAAGAGAGCTTTCATTGATCGCTTTTTATGTATAATTTAATCAGTTTAAGTTAACAGATTATTTTCATCCTACTAAGAGAAACAATGTGAAGTTTAGTCACTGCTTTGATTTACTGACACATAGACAAAGAACATATGACTGTACATGAATCATTACATATCAGAAATCACTGATCACAGATCAGGCATTAGAATTAACACGGTTACTTACATGTTGTCACATTACTGTTGAGTCCATATCGTAAAAGTCTGTTTGCAAAGCCTGCGCCGAAATTGCGACTGATTTACCAAAGAATCCACAGTGAAATATACCAAATACAAATAAATAATGCTCAACTGAGACATTCACATTGTTGAAAATAAATAAAATAACCACATTCCTAGCATTAGGATCCTTTGGAAAGTAATGTTATTTGTAGTCCATCCTGTATTGCTCTTCTCCTCACAGTGGGCGGGGCCAAAGTTGTGATGATGATCATCTTTTGTAGAGGCGGTCTTTCACCCATCTATAGGCACATTCCACAATGAGTCGTTATCTGGGCTTGGTTACAATAAAAGCTGTTTTTGGATTAACAAAGAAGTTTTCAGTTTTGAAACTTACAGGATATTATAGTATGATGACCTCTTATATGTCAGAAGCTCAAGGAAAATTTGATTTCTCAGTTCATGACCCCTTTAAATACAGTAAACTCTTGTAATGCAGCTGAGAGTTCTCATATTTGCCAGAATTATTTAATAACCAAACAGACAAGGGGCGGTGCATTTGTATGCATGATGATAGACATAGACATTTGATATCTGTGGGCATCTATGGAACTTTTTTCAGGCGCAGATTTTTTTGTGGACCTGGTTGTGACTCAAACAAATGGAATACATGCCGAGACGTCCAGGTTACTTGCACATAAACAATACCCAGCAGTCTTCATAACACCCTCCATCTGGTCTGTGACACTGAAAACAATCTGTTTGGCACACTATTTTAGATCGAAGGGATGCTTTGTCATAACAAGAATAATTCTGGGTTACTTTTTATAGGTAGTGATCTATATTAAGTAACATAACAAGACAACAAAATTATAACGTGGTGGCTGTTAGAAACTCCTTGAGCCCCTTTTGCTTTTTACCACCATCCAGAGTTTTGTGGTTCTCTCCTAAGATTAAAAGAGACCTTATGGTGAAATTGTCTCCATCTGGTTTTCCTCTTGATGTCGACCAGCTCATGAACTGCTCGTGTTGTGTCTTGGAGGCAAATGGACTGTTTTTTGTCATCAGATATTTTAGTCAGATTATGGCAGAGTGGCCATGTTTTGAATCTCAAGATGTATCCTGTTAGATTGATGTTCTTTTGTTTATACTTGTTTTTGGTCGTCTGGAATTCCAGCTAGTTTATTTTGTCATATGCTGTTCTTAGAGCATCTGTTGTGCACAACATGTTTTGTAACTTCATAACAATCTGAAGAATCGCCTGTGGGATTTGGTAAGAAATGCTTGTTGGCCCTTTCCATGAATACAGTACAGAAGCTGGTCTGAAACTCTTAATTTTTTTCCTTCAACAATTGGTCCGTTAAAAGAGGCACTGAAATTTGGGCCATATTTGAATGCAGTTTAAGTAAAGTAAAGTTTGTGATTTTTGTAATTTTCGGTTGCATTTTATTTGGTAACACTTTATTTTAAGGTGTCGTAGTTACAATGTAATTATAAATTTATGTACGGAGTAATATTAAGTAACAACATGTACTTGCTATA
>CM077179.1:6914922-6947422 GCA_039654105.1 Coreius guichenoti | reverse complement strand
CCATTCAGTGATATCCTGAAAAGCCCTCAGAATTATATCTTATAGTGAGATTACTGTCTTTTTTCTTTTCCATGTGGATGATATGAATCAGTGACCAAAATGGAAGCTTCCTAAACTGTGTGCCAAACCCATTCATTCAGCTCAGACCCTAATTAGTCTCAGATGATCTCTTACCTTTTAACTGCTGGTTTGACGTCGACTCCAGTTGTTCGCAGTTAAAAAGATTTTTTTGTGTCCCTCAACACATTTAGATTCTAGATTTTCAAGCAGCCATTCTTTAAAAAAAAATGTTAATAATAATGTGTGTCATAGCATTGAAAGTCGCGGTTAATATGATCCAAAGCAGCCGGATGGAGAGATGTTTGGACTGAATTGTGGTTCTGGCATATCATGACCAAAATGCTCCCATTTTAACCTCGAATTTTGTTGATACTCTGTTTCATGTCTGTATGTTATAATATTGCAAGCTTTTTAGGTTTGTTCATGCACTATTTTATGTCATGCAAACATTAAAAACGACCTAATATTACAAGTGATAAATGTTCGTTTAAGAGCGGGTTTTTTGAATTTTTTATCTTCAGCCAAGGTCAAAGGACACATTTTTCCAAAAATTCACTACCAGTCGAAAGTTTGAAATAATTAAGATTTTTAATGTTTTTGTCTCTTCTGCTCACCAAGCCTACATTTATTTGATCAAAAATACAGTAAAAACAGTAATATTGTGAAATTTAAAATAACTGTTTACTATTTGAATATATTTTAAATTTTAATTTTTTCCTGTGATTTCAGCATCATTACTCCAGTCTTCAGTGTCACATGATCCTTCAGAAATCATTCTAATATGATGATTTGCTGCTCAAGGAACATCTTAAAAACACATTTGATACACCAATGATATACACTACTATTCAAAAACTTGGGGTAAGTAGGATTAAAATAGACAGAAAAGACATTTATAATGTTACAAGATTTCTATTTAAAATAAATGCTGTTCTTTAGAACTTTCTATTTATCAAATAATCCTGAAAAAAAAATGTATCACGGTTTCCACAAAAATATCAAGCAGCAAAAACATTATGAAAAAATGAATTATCCCAAATTTTTGACCGGTACTGTAAAACACCATTGTGATACTTGTGATTTGTTGATCTGATTATGATGAAACTCATGTCCCAGTACAAAAATTATGTGAATGAATTACTGATAAAGATAATACAGAGCTGTTTTTGGTCTGTTTCTCTCTTTGCCCATAAGGCTGTGAATCAGTCCCTCCGTTAGGTATTGTTAAACACCCCAGAGCGGAAATAGGATATGGAGAAAGTTCCATAGCTTAAGTGGTCAAAGCACAGCTCTTCCCCTTATCTACAGAGAATGAAAGCCGCAGGAATGAAAAACAGTACTAGACAAACATGTGACTTGGCAAGAAATGGATAGAGCATATAGGCACAGCAGGAAATGGAGGCAACAGATTTATTCATGCAAAAACAAGAGCAGATTGACGAACCTTTGGCAATTGAAAAGACTCAAGTGTTTGAAATCGACAGTAGGGGATCATTGAAAATTGAAAACCATGAAACTATCATTGCCGTCCATTTGGAAATCAGTAGGAGTCTGAAAGGAAGAGAACAATGGAGCTGAAATAGTGCTCTGGGAAATATGAACAGTAACTGGTAGGAAAAGTGGCATTATTAAATTAATTTCACAATTAGCTAAGAGGTAGCAAACCACATTAACACCCAAGTTCTGTAGAGCAAGGGCATATTTACAATGCCTGTTTCCATCCACCTATTTTGTATGCGCATTTTGGGATATCGCATAAAAAAAATGTTGAATAAACTTATATAGAAGTTTTTATATATCACAGGAATAAATTACAGAAAAGTTTTTAAATGGTAAAAAATATTTCACAATATAACTAATATTTTTACTGTATTTTTGATCAAATAAATGCCCCAACCCCAACTTTTGAATATATATTTATATTTTAAATATACTGGCATTTCTAAACAGGAATGGCTGGTCGTTGTTGAGTTCTTTTTGTCATTAATTTCTTTTCCATGGCTCTGTTGAATAGGTTTGTTATTCCTAAACATTTTTTTCTTTACGGAGAAAATGAGTATTCATTTCTTCTTCCCCGGAACCCAACAGTTGCGCTTCAATGGAAAGGGCTGGGATGTTTCTTATGCAAATGTAACATTGAATGAAGTTATTTTTAAGTGTACAGAATCATTTCCTGTGCAGCGTTTTGCTTTGATTCTAAATCTAGCCGGGTGCCGATTGTGTATCCAGCCCTTTTTTTAAACTAAATAAATAAAACCACTAGATTAGCAACACTACAACACATTGTCCTTTTCATCTGTTTAATTATAGCATATGTTTGAATATGTGCACTAATGGTAAATATAGCCTCTGTTCTCATGGCAGTGTGGTCACAGCTCAGCGGGCTGACGCTGGAGTTAGCGTGAGGGTGATTCGCTGCCGGCCCGCTGAGGGTGGGCGGCAGTCGCCTCTGCAGCCTCAGTGGGGAACAGAGCGTTTGTTCTGCAGCAGGCGCTATTGGGTGGAGGTGGGGACACACGCTGCCACAAGAAGCCAGACTTTGGCACGCTGTCATCACTGTTTCCTTCACAGAGCATGAGAGACGGAGGGAGGGAAAGCAGGCATGATGGAGCCAACAATTATCTGGCGCTCTGTCCTTCGCATATTCTTTTTCTCCTTGTGAAATTGAGGGCAGGAGGGGCTGCTTTTTAGAGTCTGGGGTCTCAGTTGGGAAAATACGTCTCGGCTATGAGAGATTGTGGGCATTTTTTGGACATTTTTTTTAGTCCCCAAAACAACAACAGCCACAGTAACATTCTACTTCCTGTGACCTATAATAGTTCTGGTCTGTAAGGCCGTTCTGTTCTGGTCGATTCTGCTCAGTGTGTGAATAATAAAATGACTCAGTCAACTCTTTTTTTTAAAGTCCCCCTGTAGTCAATAATTTTATCCCTTTAAACTCATCTTTGATCACCAAAATGACATATTTAAAAGTTTTTTTTCCTGTGGAAAAAAATTCTTCATGCCTTAAAATAGCTTGAATGTAACTTTACACCCTTGCTTCATTTAATGTACGTGAAGCCATGAATATGCAAATTAGCCCCGCCCCCACTCACTCACACCAACTCAGAGATTCACTCGGTCGGGTCAAATTTTTGTAGTAAACACTGCACAATGGTATCGCTCTCTACAACGTCGGGCACATAACGGTAATTAATATGATTATACTTTTGCTTGACTATGTTATCAAACAACTAATAATGTGTTGCTAATGTTACACAAACCATGTTCCTGTTCTCCATCTCAGTCTGCCTTCTAAAAATCAGCATCCTTAGAAACGCTGTGAACATATAGTTCATCATAACATCGTAATATACATATGCATAATTCACGTTATATTGCTTAATTTACACTTTTTTTTTTTCATATCAACAGAAAAATATACTGGGATAACCTGGCTTCTCTTGAGACTCCCCTGCTTCGCATCATAGTTAATGATATGCTAAAGCCCGCCCCCCGTGACGTGATTGGTTACATAGTATTTTGTGACGTCAGAAACACCAGCGATTTCAAAACGCGTTCTTAAGACGTTGGTTCACTGCAGTTTTAAGGAGAATGAACTTATGAATTTGCACATGGTTTGTCTTAAAGTGTATTAAAACACCACATAGACATATAAACAACATCAACTATCTTAAAAACTTGATTTTCTTTATGTACTTTACTAAATTAATAGATAATAGGACTTACGTTTTTGGTGATAACAGTTGGTGCTTATCCTAAAAAAAACCACTTGAGCATTGTATTGTAGCCCTCTCAGACGATCAGAATGTACATTTAATTTGTCTGATTGGTTACTGTATTAATGTTTGAAAATGTTATTGGAATGTGTAACTAAGGTACAGGCTTAGGGAAGAAGGAGGTGGGAACCGGAGAATGTTCAACATAACTTTTAATAATAAAATAAACATAAAAAGTAAAGAGGCAGCCCCTCATGGACACACAAACTAAAACAAAACACCAATGTAAAGTCCAGGCGTGGTCCTCTCTCGTCCTTCACTGTCGTCGCTCCTCCTTTTATCCTTCCGGAGCTCCTCTGTGGGACTCGAGTCCGGTGTGGCACGGAAGTGACTCGATCCCTTCCCATTTCATATTTTTGGATTATTTAATGAATAGTTCAAATAAACCACATTTATATGAAATATAATTTTTTGTAACAATGCAAGTCTTTTCTGTCACTTTTTATAGATGTAATGTGCCCTTGCTTTAAAAAAAATAAACTTTTGAAAGGTGTTGTATAACAAGTATAAGTATTTCTGACACCCTAAATCTTTTGATTTGACTCAAAGTTTAATTGGAGGAGCCAGACCACCCCCCATCCCAAACCAAACCTGTTCATGATAATAATGTAATCGTACACCATGAGGACATGGACATGTTTGCTTGATGATAGTGGTGGTAATGATAATTATAGATTACTGGATCAGTTTTCTGTAATAACCACCCTCCCGCGACTTGACTCTTTGGTTTTTGAGTCAAAACACAAAGTCGTTCCGTAGTTAAAAATGACCCACTGTCTCAGAAGACCTGTAATTGCTTCCTGACCGAAATAAAAACGGCCGTCTAATATGACTGCAGATCAGATAGTGTGTTATGATTAGCTGTGAGGATTTATCTCTCTTTTGAGACCACTGCGTAAAATGCACAAAATGGCTTTGCATGATTCTAAAAATACTGAAGTGCACTGAATACATATTTAGCCTCTGATATTTACGGCAGTAGCTATGAATAGAGAACTGTAAAACTCAGGAACTGGCCGCAGATTTACTCTTGCCGTAATTGTATGTGGACTCACACCAAGATTCAAACCAACAAAAGAAAAATAGACAATTACAGAAAAAAATAACTCAGCGCCTTGGTCTTGTTAGTTTTTTGTTTTTTGGACTAGGGATGTGTCCGATTCACATGACTAATGCTTACAAACTTTCATAGAACTTTGTTTCTTTGCTGATATGTTTATGAGACATGCCAGTGTAGAGAATATGGAAGTAAACAAGTTACTGTTTCTTCATTCTTTAGCTAAAAACTACCAATATCCAAATGTCATATATCTTAAAAACGTCAATTTAAATTTATAATTAATTTTGTAACATTATTCTGTTTTTGCTAATATACCATCCAATACTGATCCTAGCGGAAACCGCTCAAGCAGCGAACTGTTGCTACTGTAAAAGTGTGTTCACATTCACAAAATCAAGTCATTTCCACATGATCAGACGTTTAACATGAGGGCGAAAGAACAATTTTATCAAAATTTCACTGTGACTGCACTTAAAGTCCCTCTGTAGTCAATCATTTTATTGCTTAAAACTCATCTTTGATTACCAAAATTACATATTTAAATGTTTTTTCCTGTAAAAAAAAAATCTAAATGCCTTAAAATAGCTTGAATGTAACTCTACACCCTTGCCTCATTTAGTATACGCAGACTCATGAATATGCAAATTTCCCCCGCCTCCACTCACTCACAACAGCTCAGAGATCCACTCGCTCAACTTTACTCAAGTTACTGTAGTAAACGCTGCACAATGGTATCGCTCTTTACAACGTCGGACACAAAGCAGTAATTAATATGATTATCCTTTTGCTTGACTATGTTATCAAACAACTAATAATGTGTTGTTAATGTCAACAGAAAAATATACTGGGATAGCCTGGCTTCTCTTGAGACTCCCCTGCTTAATGATATGCTAAAGCCCGCCCACACGTTGACGCGGTTACAAGGTAGTTATGACGTAAGGAACCGGCAATTTCAAACTTTTTTCACTGCAGTTTTAAGGAGAAAATACTCAACAATGGTGTTGACTTATGAATTTGCACATGGTTTGTCTTGAAGCATATTAAAAACACCACAGAGACATACAAACAACATTAAAAACTACCACAGGGGACTTTCACTCTCTCAGGTGAGCACAATTTTGTTAATTTGTCCTTTTGGACTGAGATATTGTTAGAAATTTCTATTGAAACAGTCATCATGTAATTTATTGAATTAAAAAGGAAAAGTACTTTTGAAGGCCCGTTCACACCAAGGATGATAACTATAACAATAAAGATATAGTACTAAAAATCTTAATACAGTACTTTCAGAACGATTTTTTGTCCAACTGATGAACGATAAAAACATTGACAGCCAATCAGAATCCATCCTGCTTTAAAGAGCTTGAGCATTTAAAGTGACGGATGACAAAACTGCAGTGTGTGTTTAGAATAAACAGAATGATATCGTCCGCTGGTGTTAACACTAATATAGTTATCGTTCTTGGTGTTAACAGGCCTTTACCCTTATAATTCTCAGATAACTATAATTCTAGATTCACCAATCAAAGAAGCCACAGTTATCATGGAAACAGTTTGTTTGATTTGATAGCTGTGTGTGTGAAATCTCATTCTCCATATTGCATTTCAACAGCTTCTATTACGTCAATGACACGTTTTGAATCTGAACTCCAATAAGGTCTCAGAGATTCTGCAAAAAAATTCCTTTTGTGTTCCACCTTAAAAATAACAGCACATAAGTTTAGAACCATGTTAAAGGGACAGTTCACCCAAAAATGAAATTTGTGTCCTCATTTTTCTTCATATTGTTCCAAACCTGCACGACTTTTTTCTGTGGAGCAAACAAGAAGATATTTTTGAGAAATGTATCAGTGTTTTGTTTTGTCTGTAAAATGGCAGTTAGTGGTAACTAAAACTTTTTGGCTACCAACATTCTTCAAAATATCTTTGTGTGTGTGTGTGCGCGTGTGTGTGTGTGTGATGGGTAGGTTTAGGTTTAGGGGTAGGGTTAGAGTAAGGGGAGAGAATATACAGTTTGTACAGTATAAAATCCATTACGTCTATGGAGAGTCCCCACAAAGATAGTGAACCAGACGTGTGTGTGTGTGTGTGTGTGTGTTCTGCAGAAGAAAGTAATCCAGTGGAATGGCATTAAGGTGAGTCAATGACAGAATTTTAATTTTTGGGTGTATTATCCCTTTAGGAAAGTATATAGGGTAAGTTTAGATGTCATATTGACTTTAAACTGGGGTTTGTTTGGATCCTTCTTCATTTTTCCGCAGTGACCTGTTGCTGTCTGTGGAGGCATGTCAAGTCAAGACGTGAAGAACCATCCCCACCTCCTCAGAAGTGGCATAAAATCTCTGAAGGGGAACAAGAGAGCTGTATATCAGTCATTGTGAAGAGCGCGGCCCTCCTCTGTCCCAGACCCCCGTGTGAAATACGGCCCTTCTGCCTAGCTTGGTTAAGTAAAGTGTGTGGAGAAATGCGAGGGACTCTTAGTAATTTGCCTTTAAAGAGATTTTGCGCTGCTATTCACCGCTTCGGGCTAATCTCTCTTTGTGATGCGTAACAATGCGGTGCCAAATGAGGAGGAAATGTCAGGTTATGTTTCAGAGCCGGCCTCCTTCCCACCCTCCATCTGTAGTAATGGCCTGGGCTCATTGGAACATATGTTGCCTGTTGCACACACACCATCTGTTCACTTCGACTGATGAAGTGATCCTGTTGCCACGGCAATCGGGCCATTCAGTGAACGGACCCTGGAAAGAGTTTCCTTTTCCCCCTCTTCATGTGTGTGCAGAGGAACGCGTCTCACAACAAGGTCATGGAAAGGTTTGTTGTTGTTGACCTGTGTGTTCTGCGCCGATCCAACTGACCCCTCTCGAGTCAGTGACGACTGAGAGCAGCGCTTGAGGCGACCAAACAAACATCCTCATCAAATGTTTAGGTTTTGCAACAGTGTTTTTTGCCGAAAACGATTTTTTTTCTTGTGTAATGCTGCAGTGATGTCATGTAGGAATTTTGAGATGTACTGGGAGAAGTTCATGTCCTTACTTATGGGTACACAAAATACACAAAAATCATAATTTCATCATCATGTCATTATTTACTCACACGCATGTCATTCCAAACCTCTATTATGTTCTATTTTCTACATATATTCTATTGAAAGTCACAACATTGGCCCCCTCGACTTTCATTGTATGAAAAAAATCGAGACATTTTTCAGAAAAAAATGAGATGTCTTATGAGTTTGGAACAACATGAGACTGAGTAATCGTCCCTTTCACCTGAATATGCTCTGGTAAAACTTTTGGAGAACAAAGAAAGTGCACAATATAAACAATGTCATGGCAGCATGTGTTTTTACATTAACTTTTAGGTCAGTTTAATATAATTTAAGTTGAAATGACTTGTACAGCCAGTTTGATTGTAATTTAAAAATTTAAGCAGCAACTTAACTTTTAAAGTTGAAATGGGTGTTTTTGTTTATTTTACAGTGTAAATATGATAATTATACGGATGTTGAGGTACCTAACTATCTTTAACTCTTGAGGCTGCTGCCATTTTGGTTGTTACGTGACAATCAAATGATGAAAAGTAAAATGCTTTTATAAAATTGTGAGTTTCAACTTGTAGTTATGAGTCCAACAAACATTAAAGACCTCTGTGATGAAAATCAAGTTTTTAATGTTGTTTGTACGTCTATGTGGTGTTTTTATTATGCTTTAAAGGAGTAGTTCACTTCAGAATTAAAATTTCCTGATAATCTACTCACCCCCACGTCATCCAAGATGTTCATGTCTTTCTTTCTTCAGTCGAAAAGAAATGAAGGTTTTTGAGGAAAACATTCCAGGATTTTTCTCCATATAGTGGACTTCAACGGGAACCAACGGGTTGAAGGTCCAAATTGCAGTTTCAATGCAGCTTCAAAGAGCTCTACACGATCCCAGACGAGGAATAAGGGTCTTATCTAGCCAAACCATCTGTAATTTTCTAAAAAATTATATACTTTTTAGCCACAAATGTTTGTCTTGCTCTGCGATGCGCCACGCATTACATAATCACGTTGGAAAGGTCACGCGTGACGTAGGCGGAAGTACGACCCAGTGTTTACAAAGTGAACGTGCAAAGACTAAGTCAAACGCCCTTCATAAAAAAAGGTAAAACAACGATGTCGGACAATTTTGAAGTGAGGAGAAAATGAGATGTTTTTTGTCCTTCCCAAGAAAAATATTTGTGGTTAAAAGGTATATAATTTTGTTTAGAAAATAACCGATGGTTTGGCTAGATAAGACCCTTATTCCTCGTCTGGGATCGTGTAGAGCTCTTTGAAGCTGCATTAAAAAATCCTGGAATGAACATCTTGGATGACATGGGGGTGAGTAAATTATCAGGAAATTTTAATTCTGAAGCGAACTAATCCTCTAAGACAAACCATGTGCAAATTCACAAGTCAACACCATTGCTGAGTATTTTCTCCTTAAAAGTCCAGTGAACCAAAGACAGCCTCAAAAACACGGTTTGAAATCGCCGGTGTTTCTGATGTCACAAACTACTTTGTAATCAATCAGGTCAACGTGTGGGCGGGCTTTAGCATATCATTAACTATAACCGCTCTGAAGCAGTGGAGTCTCAAGAGAAGTCAGGTTATCCCGGTATATATTTCGGTTGACATTAGCAACACATTATTAGTCAAGCCAAAGGCTAATCATATTAATTACCGTTATGTGTCCGACGTTGTAAAGCGTTTACTGCAGTAACTTGAGTAAAGTTGAGCGAGTGGATCTCTGAGCTGGTGTGAGTGAGTGGAGGCGGGGATAATTTGCATATTCATGGAAAAAAGGTTTAAATGTGTAATTTTGGTGATCAAAGATGAGTTTTAAGGGATAAAATTATTGAATACAGGGGGACTTTAATGGTTTTTGCTTGTTGAAACTCATTTCTCATAAGTAAATAATCTTGTTGAGCACTAAAACAATTATAAATGGATGTTGCATAATTGAAAAATGTTCATGTTTGTACAAATTTGACACACACATAAATGTTTTTTTACTAGTCACAAACTCTGCATTCTGCAATCTATTATTTGGATATTAATGTTTTAAAGGGGTGATTTTCTTCCTATCAAAAGAATCATAATTTCAACAAAACACTGCTTGATGCAAAATACAGTAAAAAAAAAAAAAAAAATCTACTTAAAATTAATTACGGCATGCTTTTCAAAAATGTTTTCAGTAACTTCTTATAAGAATAATTATATTTAGTCATTTTCAATTATATAAACCAATTTGAAAAATAAATAACAGTTTACCTTCATATATTTTACAAAACTTTTTAATAAATGTAAAAGTAATTGAAATGGGCTTATGAATTCATAAAAATCAATCAAACTCTTAATGCCATGTCAATACACTTTTTTTTATATATTTCATGTCAAGTTTAAGTAAAAAATTTCAATTTTCTGCTATAAATTTTAAATCTTAACATTTGGACCCACTTTATATTAGGTGGCCTTAACTATGTACTAACATTGAAATTAATAATTTGATACAATGCATTATTGTGTACATGTTTTTACACAGTACTTACATTTTAAAAATTACCTGCATGTAATTACATCTGTAATTAATTTCTGTAGTTACATTTATAATTACACTGTTGACCCTTCCCTTACACCTAACCCTACCCTTAAACCTACCCAGACCACCACACCTGTCACTAACTTTACCCGTATCCCTCCTCAATATTAAATGTTTTGCAATACAATACAACCACAATAAGTACATTGTACTTATTTTTTGATGTAAGTAAATAGTAGTTAAGACCACCTAATATAAAGTGGGGCCTAACATTTTCATGCTGTCTAATGCAACCGATTTCCTACACAGCTAGTTTGTTTTATCGCAACAATCCATGCTCAGTTTCTTCCCACATAATAATTTCACCTCACATCAATATTTCATGTCCATTATTTGCTACATAACATTGGTTTATTTTGGGATAATGACTGGCTGATTGCAGGATCCAACAGCCATAACAGTCCTCCAAGAACTTGGTTAAAGATGTTGGTCAGAGCGTTCAGCATCTGTGGTGTTACTGCTTGAATTTTATGACTTCACTTTGTACTCCCAGGTGCATAAACCAACAGCCTACCATTGTAAAGAAGGCTGTCCTCAATGAGAGGCTCTTTGTAAAGCTACTGTCTACAGCACAGACGCTGACGGTGTCTGATGACGCTACGCACAACCGCCACCACCCTACACAAACCCACACAAAAGAGCAGAGAAAGAAGTCAGCGAGCTCTGAAACTGAACCTCAGTGAATTTACAACTCAACTGTATCTAACTGATAATACCTGAACAGCAGCAGAAGACGAGGCGCGCACACGTACACAGAAGGACCTGTTAGCCATATGTCAGCCTTCAACCATAAAGTGCGATACTAAAGCTGTGCGAGCCTACTGGGAAATGTTTTCAAAAGTTTATCAGTGTAATCAGGACTCAACGGCTCAACTGCAACGGGTCTCTGTGGCATCAGAAATGGGAAACTGAGACTGTAAACAAGTACTCTAGTTGTATTGCATTAAACAAAAGTCAGAGGGAACATGCTGACTGAAGACAGCTGTAGCTGTGTTTCCATCCAAAGTTGTGAATTTAACTGAAAAAAATGGAATATCACGCAAAACATTGTTCAAGAACAATATCGTCACTTCCTGGGAAGTTTCCGCAAAATATCTGTAATAAAAATAGAAGTTGCTGCAATCGGGGAAGCCACTGTGGCTCTACACTTGCGTCTCAGAGCATGCAGACGAAACGCAATAAACGCTGTCATGTTATCTGGGATTCGGATGCTGGTGTTTGGAAACGCAATCGTGTGAGGCGCTTTTGGGAGGGAATTAAACCAAAACATTCGGATGACAGACTTTGGCTCAGGCATTTCAAAATGATCAAACCAACATTTAAGATGCTGTGCGATGTGATTGGTCGGCTGGTTAGTCCAGTTATCCAATCACATCCACTGTTGAGGCAAAGTCAAAGAGTTTTTGTTGCGCATCGAGGGATTTATTCGGAAAATTAGTTTTCAACATAATTTATGTGCATGTCACCTTATTGGATAAAAAATGTATCCAACTCAATTGAGCGCATACGTTTTTTTTAATGCGCATTTTTAGAATTTATGCACATCTTGGAGTTTCCATCGAGTGTTTTTTATACGATGTCCCAAAATGCGCATAAAAACAGGTGGATGGAAATATAGCTAATGACATTTATGGCTCGTTTCCACCGAGCGGTACGGTTCAGTTCAGTACAGTTCAGTACGATTCGGGACGCTAAACCCTGATCCGGCTTGCGTTTCCACTGCCAACAGTACGCTTATGACAGGCGTGGTGTAGCGATTGACGTCATTCTCGCGTGAAGAAAGCGACAGTAAAAAACAATGGACGACATACAGCAGATCTTGTTCTTGCTTCTCGGCATGTGATGTGGCTGTTGTCACAAGAAGAAGACACACTTTGTTTGAGCCAAGGCTGCAGGCTGCAAAGAAAAACACAGCCGAAAACGATTGTGACGATTCTCTGTCAACCAATCAACGTTCTGCAGGGAGTGTAGCTCCACCCTTTAGTACCAGACTACCGCGCTTGGTATCCCAATGGAAGGGTGCCAAAAAAGTGGTACGGTTCGGAATTAGGATACCATTCACAACTTCTGACAATGGAAACAGCAAAAATTGCGTACTATACTGAACCGCACCACTCAGTGGAAACGAGCCAATAGAGTGGGACAAAAAAAAGACTCATTTATATTGTAGACATACAAATTAGGGCTGGGCCACAGAGCTAAATATTCTTAATACCTTTTAATTATAATACCTTAAATTCAAAGTATTTGGGATGTGCTGGAGGAGACTTTACAGAGTGTTTGACTTTTGCATTGTCAAACAAGATCTGACCAAAAATTGATGCACCTCTTGATGGAAATAAATGTTGTGATGTTAATCAGATTGTAGAGTTTAGGGTCCATATAAACACAAATTTCAGAATCTGAAATCGGATTGGATTCATTCAGATTGATGAAAAATAGTGCATGTAAACATACCAAGGGCCCTATTCTGAGCGCATGGTCAAAAGCGCATGGCGCAGATGCACTTAGGGTGTGTCCGAATCCACTTTTGCTAATTTAACGACGGAAAAAATGGTCGGCACGCCCGGCGCATGGTCTAAAAGGGTTGTACCCAGTCTCTTAATGAGTCATGGTTGTGTTTTGGGCGTAACGTGCAATAAATCAGAGTCTCATCTCCCATTCCCTTTAAAAGCCAGTTGTGCTTGCACCATGGCGGAGTCACTATTTACATGGCGGAATTTGTGAGCGGAAAGACTGAACGCTTCTCCAGAGAGGAATCCTTTTATTTTTAAATATTTAAAAATGTTTGTGTGCTGCTGCACGTCCCTGTGTGTGTAACAAGCAGAGTGTACACGTGTTGTGCACCCGCCTATAGGCGCATATTACTAACACGCTCTTTAAATAACACAAAAAATACTGCGCTATTGACTTTAGACCAGGTTTTTGTTGGTCAATGGTGCAGTCGTTTTCAGTTCCTCAAAATAGCAACGCGCCAACAATGCTCCTGAACACACCTGGTTTTCAGACCAGCACGCCCATAGGTGAACAGATGGGCGCCAGTGCATTTGCTATTTAAACAACGTGGCCCTGGACGTGAAAATGATAACTGCGTCGGGCTGAAACTAGCAAAAAACACTTGCGTCGCGCCTTTCGTCGCATTGCGCCGGGTGTATGATAGAACCCCAAATGTTGCTTAATTTTCACCAGAAAATGTATTGCCAGCAAAATCATTGTAAATCAGTCAGTCACCCTGAGAGGGGGATGGTAGAGGTAGAGAGTAGAGAGGGAAGGGTGGCCACTTCCTGTCTGCGCCGCTCTCATGTTGTGCCACAGTGGAAAGATCAGTAGAGAATGACAGATTTGGTTTAATCCTACAAAATGTACTAGTAGCGTAAATTTATGTCAAATAGGTGTTGGCCTTAACTAACAGTAACGTGTGCGCTTACTTTATGACATCTGAAAAATAAGAACAGTGAGTGATCAGTCTACATGTCAATCAAACGGTCTTTTCCTGTCTAAGCGGGCATCACTTGGCCACAATAAGCTGCAATGTGGCACAGACTCTATGCCACAGGTCAAAAGTCTATTTAAGGGTGATAAACACACATCTCAAACTAAACTCCTTAAACAACCCACTAGCATCTCATAACAAGTTCTTCATTTAGACCAGGATCTAGATGTTTGGTGTTGCAGTTAGCACATGCTACAGACGTGTAGAGCAATGGACCTCATGCAGAATCTGGGCTATTTTAGAAACACACTTGTTAGCTTGTTAACTTAAGTAATCTTGATAACCCTCGTGAAAAGGAAGTGTGCATAATTGTATTGAAAATGCACTTGTAGTGTACTTCAAATCTTAGAAGTATATTTAAAAAAAACTGTGTGCAGATAATATAATTTTAGTAACACTTTATTTTAGGGTTAAATTTTCACTATTGACTAGTTGCTTATTAGCATGCATATTACTAGGATGTTGGCTGTTTATTAGTACTTATAAAGCACATATTAATGCCTTATTCTGCATGACCATATTCTACATCCCTTAATCCACCCAGTACCTAAACTTAACAACTACCTTACTAACTATTAATAAGCATTAGTTAGGTGTTTACTAAGGCAAAAGTCGTAGTTAATAGTTAGTTAATAGTGAGAATTGGACCCTAATCTAAAATGTGACCTTCATTTCTTGTGATTTTATTTTTGTTGTAGTCAGAGATATTAGATTTAAAAAAATATATTATTATTAATAATGATCATGTGTGTATATTTTTCCTTAAATTCCTGAGAATCAGTCCGTCAATCAATCAGTCACACACACACACACGCACACGCACACGCACACGTGTTCGGTCAACTGGAAACATGATGCACAGACAGTAGTAGCTCTGCTTTAATACTCCAGGTTTTTTCCTCTCGCTTGGTTTTCTTTTTCCCTTCAGGAAAACAATCTTACTCCAGCACACATACGTCCCCAGACAAACTAAGAATTAAATTTAGCTCGGCTGTGATTTACTGGAGCCTGTTCGTCCAGTCGTTGCTGGAAAACCTCATCTCACAAAACAAAAGAAGGAGAACAAAACCCCACAGATTGCATGCGGTGGTCAACCCCTCCCCAGCATCCACCAACAAACGCATCTAAACCAGCTTTATTTTCCCCCCACATTTGAGCAACTTTGTTGGTGATGAGTCAAATATATTTCTATGTGAGACCAATGGCGCAATAAAGGACAATAAAAGAGGACAAAGCCCTGCAGAGCCCTGGACAGCCTCTTATTATCATTTCTTTTCAGCAACACCCCTCGACATTTGGGGAGCTTTGTTCCTAAAGACTCTGGAACAGACTCAAACCCTGTTGCTTTAAATAAGCATTACTGTTAAAAAAAGTTTCTTTCAGAAAATTGTTTCCTTAGCGGCTCTGTTTTATAAACAGGCTCTAGCTGTTTTCTCCTTTTCCATGCACATGAGGTTAGGCCATCGCTGTCGACTAGCGTACAGGAAACTTAGGCCCTGTTTACACCTGATGTTCAGATGTCAACAAATCGGAACTGGGCATCAAGACCTGCAGTGTAAATGTGGCCAAAATAACATCAAAAGTGGAAAATGTTGGTCAAAAATGTACATTTGCACACAAACTGACCACCAACTGCAACTTTCAGGCGACATATTTATTTTTTAGCTCAACTGTCACCGAATGAAACAAATGATATGAAAGGCAGCGAAGGATACATCTATGCTGCCTTCAGAAATCCATCAAATGAAAGTCTCTCAGAAGGCAGGAAGTGAAGCTAACATTGGATTCGGATGGGCCTTGATGCCTTCCTACCTTGGAATGCATCCTCCGAAGGCAGCATTTTTCAGCTTTTTGACGCAGCCTACGTATACATACTGTATATACAGTAGGAACCATCTGAAAAGTGACTCATGAATATTAATTAATTGATAGAATGTTTGCCCAGCAGTCTTAGCTTATTTGCTGTGTGGGCGCTAGTCATAGCAGGATTACTGCATGTCATGTAAGTTTTCATTTAAAATGTTTGTGATTTTAACTATAGCCTATGTTTAAATGTTTTGCCACTTGCGTGGGCAACGTAATATATAAATCTAAAGTACTAGGCTATATAAATATAAAGTAATGAATAGAATAAAATGTTGTTTAAATGTAGTGCATTTGAGTGTATACAAAAAGAATTGTAATGCTGACAAGCCATGTTCAGTAACAACTTTTGGATTTGAAATAAAAATAATGAATTAATGCTGTGTTTGTGGTATACAGCCGCGGATCAGTTGCGCACTGCAAACGCGGTATATGTGAAAGCACAACAGCACATGCTGCTCCTGCATCGCATACGGACTGCAGACGGGGTATGTGTGAAACCGGTGTGACAATTAAATAAGCGCAAGAAGAAGTGAAAGGGAACTCAATTCGTTTCTCGCTGTGTGGTAAGTTTTCTGTTTGCAAACATCCGAAGCGCACGCCCAGAAATCCGCGTCTCAGATAGCACGCAAATACTGAATTGAACTCTCTTTCACATCTTCCTGCGCTTGAAAATGCCTGTTTTGGTGAGTATCCTCATAAACATGGTTAGTTATGTCTTAAGTGAACATAAACAGTTGAGAAAGAAAACACGTGTAACAGTATATTGGATCCGTGCATTAGGTCTTAAAGTGACAGCAGCCTAATAAACCTGCTTCCGTCTGTGTCATTAACGTTAATCAAACAACAAAAGACAAAGAAAATCACTCACTGATCTTGACTGAATAACTTTTGTAACTTTATTAAGGATTCATCTATGTTTAATTTATATAACTATATAAGACCAAAGACTTTATATATAGGAAGACGGTGCACTCTGATTACTTATGAATGGGAGAAAGTGCAAAGCCCAATATGGCGAATAAGCCCCGCCTCCTAAATTAAAGAGCCAATCGTTGATTAGTAAAGTCTTCGCGTCACTGCAGCTCCCATTAGAAGCTCCGGTTGCTATAGAAACAGGAAGTGTAATGCATGCGCATTAGCTTTGTCCAGTTTTTTTTGTCATGATTCGAGCGTTTATAAACAAGATGTATGAGACAGTTGTTGTCAGATTTCATTGGTTATTTCAAATATGAAATTTAATCGTAAGCTTGGCAAACAGTTTTGGAGAATTTGATGTTTCCCCATTCAAAGAGATAGGAGATGGCTGCCGAGTGAAATTACTTTATTACATTTCTGAACCTGAAAATTGTGAATTTTCACTGGTATCTAACATTTTGGCTGTTTTTGCAAAAACAAAAAAAAACTGTTTCATGGCTGGTAAAAAATATTTATGCCCAGTAAATAATCTTAAGTCACCAGCCATTGGCAGGTGTGGCAAAAAGCTAGTTTTAGGCCCTGCATTTACACAAGCCTGCATGACTTTCTTTTTGCTTTTGTCTTATTTTTTGGTCCACACAATAAAAATCAATGGGTCCAATGTTGTTTTGTTCAAGTTGAAACAATACATCTGATTGTGTGTTTTTGCAGAAGAAATATAAATCAGACAGTTTTGGAACAACATGAGGGTGAGTAAATAAGGACAGAATCTCCATTTTTGGGTGAATTGTCCCTTTAAAGTCTTTGTAAATGCCCATAGTGCATCTTGGTGCCATGTGTTCCCCAGGTAAGCGATGCACACACCCGGCCATCTGCGTGATGTAAAAGAAAACGTGATTCATCAGACCAGGCCACCTTCTTCCATTGCTCCGTGGTCCAGTTCTGATGCTCACGTGCCCACTTTTGGCGCTTTCGGCGGTGGACAGGGGTCAGCATGGGCACCCTGACTGGTCTGTGGCTATGCAGCCCCATACGCAACAAACTGCGATGCACTGTGTATTCTGACACCTTTCTATCAGAACCAGCATTAACTTCTTGAGCAATATGAGCTACAGTAGCTCGTCTGTTTGATCAGACCACACGGGCCAGCCTTCACCCCACGTGCATCAATGAGCCTTGGCCGCCCATGACCCTGTCACTGGTTCACCACTGTTCCTTCCTTGGACCACTTTTGATAGATACTGACCACTGCAGACCGGGAACACCCCACAAGAACTGCAGTTCTGGAGATGCTCTGACCCAGTCGTCTAGCCATCACAATTTGGCCCTTGTCAAACTCACTTAAATCCCTACGCTTGCCCATTTTTCCTAACTGGTGCCGTGATGAAGAGATAATCAGTGTTATTCATTCACCATAATGTTATGCCTGATCGGTATATATATATATATATATATATAAAATGATTATAGTGCAATAAAATATGCTTATTTGTAATAAATAAACAAGTATGGAAATACATTTTTAAAAAGTGGGGTAGGGTGAATTTAGACATTTCTAAAAGTGAGGGTGACTTGTTATAATGGTTGCTGTGCTTCTGTATGTGATTATGAACATTTCAGTTTCTTACGCAATGTAATCGGATTGAATAGGGGATGTAGATATGCAAATTGCTAAGGAAATATTGTCAAGACAGTCTTACTTTCCCAAGGTTTTTGTCTTGTCTGATATGTGCAGAGTAAACCGCAATGATTTCACCATATCATACTGAACGCTTTCACTTAGGCAAAGGTCAGTAAACTCGATAAAACACAAAACTTACAAAACATTTTAACTGAGACTAGGAATGTGACCTCTCTTCTACCCTGAAGCCCCAATTATCCATAATGACATAGGGCGAATGATAAAATCCTGGTGCTTTCATCTGCCAAAGATTTATGCAATTCAAAATAGGAATTGGTGGTCTTTTCCCTCAATCATTACCCCTTATTATGTTTCTCGCAAGTATGTTTTGGGCCGATAGGAAGTGCGGCGCGTTCACTGCGACATCTGGAGTGTGCCAGAACCGTCGCGGGTCCAACTGTGATCATTTAGCAGGAGCTGCGAGACAGACCCTCAGTAGCACATGGCTTTGTAGTTGGCGCAGGAGTCACCCCCTCCTGGGCCGTGTCGCGATCGTACCGGTCGAGTTCAATAACTGCAAATTACATGTGTGTTTTAAAAGCCAGCGGGATGAACGGGCTTCCTAATGCTCCAAACTTGTTTTCCCACCCTACGCCTCCCCAACCCTGTGACCCCCGATGGAAAAGTGACACTTAGCTGCGAAAGCTCTAATTCCACACAGATGGCAGCTTGAACAGTCACGTTCTTCCTGTGATGTTATGTCAATCACATGCATGAAGGCCGGGGTTAAAGCGCCAGAGCAGGGGTTGCGTTCCATGTCTGTTCCTCTGTGACCCCACAGCCAGTCTCTGAAGACACGGGACGGGGAGGTGTCCGCTCTCAGGTGATGCGTCCATTATGATAATTCATGGTGGAAGTCATGGCTGTTATTCCTCAGAGGTGCCCTTTGATCCTGCGCTAGGTTGCGGTGAATAGCTTTGATGGCACATTAGCATCGTCCATGATTCAGTCTCTACGGCTTGAATGGAAAGCGTTACCTTGATCTTAAAGGGACGTCGGTGGGGATAGTGAGAGGTGAGAGCGGAAAGTGTGAGTGCAGGCAAGAGTTTCCTCTCTCTTCCTTCAACAGTCATGCTAATTTCAGTTGCACATTTTTGGCCCACAATGCAACGGCAGACACCTCTCTCTAGAGATCAGGCAGACGGCCGTTGATCCTTCACTTCAAAAGAACCAACACTTACCTGTTTGTTAACCTGCATTTCTGGTCGTAGATTAGCTCATAGTTGTCTCATGGGGAAGTTTACATATAGATACACTACCAGTCAAAAGTTTTTCAGGTCTGCAAGATTTTTTAGTTTGAAAGAAATCAATACTTTTATTCGGTAAGAGTGCATTACATTAATCGAAAAGTGACCGTAAAGACTTCTACATTATTCATCAAAGAATCCTGAAATGTATCACGGTTTCCAGCAATATTCTTTTCAACATTGATAATAATCAGAAATGTTTTTGAGCAGCAAATCAGCATATTAGAATCATCATGTGACACTGAAGACTGAAAATTCAGCTTTTATCACAGGAATAAATATTAATATATATTCAATTAGAAAACAGTTATTTCAAAATCCTCTTAAATTAGAATAAAATTGTGACTTTTGCCCTCCAAACTAAAATTTATATATTTTCATCATATTTGTATGCTGTCATGTAATGTTATAAAATCATACTGACAGGCAGGAGTCTACTTTAGAAAGTTACATTTTTTTTAAATGTCAGATTGGGACAATTCGTCACAAAAGTTGTAATTTTATACAAATTTTAAATTATTTATTCATATTTGTTGACCAAATTTTTAATTTTATTTATTTATGTATGCATGTATGGATGTATGTTCCTAATTTACTGTTTAAATTTAACCGGAAAAAAAAAAAATATTTCAAAGGAGTTGACTGAGAATTTTCAGATTAAATGATTATATTCAATATAATAATATAATCTTATATTATATTCAAATAAAATTCCTCATGAATACTGAAGAAAATATTTTTTTCTTGCATCACAGTGAATTAGAATTTTTAAAGAATTTTAATTAAAACAGAAGTAAATTTAGTTATAACATGGTAGTAACACGGTAACATCCAACACATTGACATTTTTGTGCATTTATACATTAATGAGAAGTTATTGATCAGTCAAAATATTAAAAATATTACGTTTTTAATGTTTTTAAGCTCATGTTCCGGGAATGCAAAAGGTATCAGCAGTTTTTGAATGCATTAGAAAGGATAAAGGCAGGTTCCAATGGGACATCTTACCCCATATAATGTGACAACATCCCCCAAACCTCAATGTATGTTAAATGAACTGTATCTTTGTTTCTGTGAAAGTGCTCAAGACTTGTATGTAATTCCTCTAAATCTTTCCATGAAACATGAAGAGAAAGACCCAAGAGGGCTGCACTTTACACCAATCATTTGACTCAGGAAGAGGTGCTGATTTTCCGTGCTGTGACCCAGGATGTTCTGATCTTTTACAGAGTATAACTGTCTCAGTGGGGTTAAAATATTGGAACCAGGTTAGACCCGCCACATTCCCTTCCCAAGGGCAATAACTCATGTGGTTCTCAGAGCGAGTGAGCGAGACGAGCCGGTGGATCAGGATAAGGTGGGTAATTGAGCAGTAAAATAGACTCCCTGCTCTGTAGACAGGTAAGTGACATGATGCCGTTGGCTTTGATAAGTGACACAGCTTCCTCTTCACAGAAGTGTGTCAAACAGCGGCTTGAATGAAGGCCCGGTCATTGACTTTTCCCAGAGAGGTGCTTCAGACCTACGTGTTGTTCTGTAAGTCTTCCTAATACAGGCTAATTAAACTGACAGGTGATGATAGAAGCACAGCAGCCAAAAGGGTGAGACCGCTTGGAGATTCGTGTTTTCTTTTGTTCTCTTATCATGCCAATTCTGCTCATTTAGCAAGAAGATGCCATGAGCCACCACACAGGCCCTAGAATCAGGCAAGACAGAGTTGGTCAATCTCACTAAAACATGTCCAGGTTACATTTCACTTCAAAAAATTATACTGGTAACATTTTATTTTACCTTGTTACACACGTTAGGCCTACATATAGTTACTAACTATTAAATATGCATAATTACATGCAACTAGCCCTAAACCAAACCCTAATCTTAACCCTAACCCTATAGTAAGTGCATGTTGTTAATTATTATTACTCAGCACCTAAATATATAATTACACTGTAACGAGGACACCTTAAAATATAATGTAGCCAAGATATTATATTTTGCAAAAGAAAAATAAAGCATATTTTAAGACCAAAAACGACCAAAAAAAACAAAAATTTTCAGTTATGCTCAATTGCCAACAAATTCAAATTACTTAATTTAAAATAAATGTAAACATTATATATATATATATATACACACACACACACACACACATTAATAATATATGTATGTAGCAAACTATATTCTAATTAATAAGAATTTAGTACAAACATTGATTATTTCAATATAGAAATAACTGGATTACAGGATTTGTACAGATATATTATGTTTAAATGTATTTTATATTAATTAAGCAATGAGAATTTGTTGGGAAATTCTCATTACTTAATTAATTTAAAATAAATTAAAACATGTAAATGTTCGCGATTAATCGCATCCAAAATAAAAGTTCATGTTTACATAAATATGACTGTGTACTGTGTATAAAATATAAATATTTTATATATAAATATAAAAATGTTTTCTTAAATATATACATGCATGTGTATTTATATATACATAACAATTTTACACAGTACACACACATATATTATGTAAACAAACTTTTATTTTCTGATGCAATTAATCGATTTGATGTGAATCGAATTAATAGATAACGTGCATCTCATTAGATTCTAATTAATAATACATAAAAAATTCAGAGCAATAAAATACATTAATAAAAAAACAGTACAAATGCTGTATAAATCATCATAGATTAGTAAAAAAAAAAAAAAATGTATACTTTGCAATTTAAATGATAAATAATAGTTACAGTAATGAGAATTTGTGGGGGAAATGTGCTTAATTGGCATGAAAATAAAGTAACAATGACAAAAGATTAATGGTCCTAAAAGTAGACTTCATTTTCTTAAAGCCAAATATGATTTCCTGTTTATTTGTTTTGATTCGTGTGCTGAAAGCTGAGCCGCGTGTGTTTTGGTGGGACTGAGCCGTGTGTGTTTGGGATGCTGAAGGTTGAGACCCTCAGGGTGAGCTGTGGAAATGTTCCCAGAGCCCCTGCTGCCCGTAAGGTGTGAATGAGCTCCATTCTCACCTCAGTCACTTCTTACACACAAATGGGCCGTCACCTCACAGAGCCTTGGGAAAGAGCCGCGGGTCGGCTGGACAGACAGGAACCCCACACAGTCCCACTCTCAGTCACATGGCATTTCATCTTCTTCACACAACCCTGAGTATAGCATCAAACAGTAGCATCTTCCCTCAATATCACAACTTATAAAGTGTGGTACCATGACAGATTTCTAGTATATATCAATAAGAAAGAGTGAGTAACTGAAAATGAGCTACTTTGTTGTTGTTTATGGCACATTGTATCATGAAGGTAATAATCCTGTATTCTGTGCACTGAAGAAACGTTGGTGTAGAAACTATTTTCACTCAGAAATTGCTATTAAATTTCACCGAAAAAGCAAGTAATGCGCTGAATTAAATGTGAAATTTTGAAGAATAGAGACTAAAGTAGTATTTTCTTGTAAAACATACTCCAACAATCTTTGATGTACAACTTTGAAAAAAAAAAAGACATTTTTTACACTTAAAAATAAAGGTTCCAAAACCTGGTTTTCACATCGATGCCGTAGAAGAACCATTTTTGGTTCCCCAAAAGAACCTTTCAGTGAACAGTTCTTAAAAGAACCTTTTTTTTTCTTAGTGTAAAGGACATTTTAAAAATGTAAAGAACTTTTTTTCCGCTTTAAAGAACCTTTTGTGGAATGGAAAGCTTCCATGGATGTTAAAGGTTCTTCATGGAACCATCAAAGCCAATAAAGAACCTTTATTTTTCAGAATGTGTTCTAAAATGAGCTCTTCCTCCACATGTTCCCTTTCTTGTATGTCTGATTCATTTTAGTGAACCAGTTCATACGGACGGTTCATTTTACCTTGTTCCTTGGTAATCTAGTGTAAATTAACAAATTCAAGAAAAGGTTCAATAATTCATTTTCATTCATTCATTCATTCATTTCCAGTTGATGTATATGATTCTTTTGCCTATGTTCATTGGAACCAGTTTAAAGAAAAGATTCAGTAATTAATTTGAGTCTTTTTTTATTCGATTCAGCCTAAATTGAGATGCTTCTGGTTTTGTGCCAGATAAAAAAAAAAATCCATGTTAATTAATAAAATTACTTTAAATAATCTTCTTGAGTAGCTTAAAGGGTAACGCTTGTTACGTAGTGACGTAGTTACATGTTACATGTACTTATTATAACAGCAAATTATGCATTAATCATGCATTAATTACAAGCAACTAACACTAACCTTAACCCTATAGTACATGTAGTTAGTTAATTAATATTATGCAGTACTTATTTGTTTAATTATATTGTAACGTCACCTTAAAATAAAAGGTTACACTTTATTTGGTAACACTTTATTTTATAGTGTCCTTGTTACATATGTTACATGTACTTACCATAGTAATAACAGTAAATTATGCATAATTACATGCAACTAACCCTCAACCAAACCCTAATCCTACCCTAACCCTATAGTAAGTACAAACCCGATTCCAAAAAAGTTGGGACACTTTACAAATTGTGAATAAAAACAGAATGCAATGATGTGGAAGTTTCAAATTTCAATATTTTATTCAGAATACAACATAGATGACATATCAAATGTTTAAACTGAGAAAATGTATCATTTTAAAGGAAAAATAAGTTGATTTTAAATTTCATGGCATCAACAAATCTCAAAAAAGTTGGGACAAGGCCATGTTTACCACTGTGTGGCATCCCCTCTTCTTTTTATAACAGTCTGCAAACGTCTGGGGACTGAGGAGACTAGGGACTGAGTTGCTCAAGTTTAGGAATAGGAATGTTGTCCCATTCTTGTCTAATACAGGCTTCTAGTTGCTCAACTGTCTTAGGTCTTCTTTGTCGCATCTTCCTCTTTATGATGCGCCAAATGTTTTCTGTGGGTGAAAGATCTGGACTGCAGGCTGGCCATTTCAGTACCCGGATCCTTCTTCTACGCAGCCATGATGTTGTAATTGATGCAGTATGTGGTCTGGCATTGTCATGTTGGAAAATGCAAGGTCTTCCCTGAAAGAGACGACGTCTGGATGGGAGCATATGTTGTTCTAGAACTTGGATATACCTTTCAGCATTGATGGTGCCTTTCCAGATGTGTAAGCTGCCCATGCCACACACACTCATGCAACCCCATACCATCAGAGATGCAGGCTTCTGAACTGAGCGCTGATAACAACTTGGGTTGTCCTTGTCCTCTTTAGTCCGGATGACATGGCGTCCCAGTTTTCCAAAAAGAACTTCAAATTTTGATTAGTCTGACCACAGAACAGTTTTCCACTTTGCCAGAAGATCACAGGCATCCAGTATGGTTTTCCGGCCTTGACCCTTACGCACAGAGATTGTTCCAGATTCTCTGAATCTTTGGATGATATTATGCACTGTAGATGATGATAACTTCAAACTCTTTGCAATTTTTTTCTGAGAAACTCCTTTCTGATATTGCTCCACTATTTTTCGCCGCAGCATTGGGGGAATTGGTGATCCTCTGCCCATCTTGACTTCTGAGAGACACTGCCACTCTGAGAGGCTCTTTTTATACCCAATCATGTTGCCAATTGACCTAATAAGTTGCAAATTGGTCTTCCAGCTGTTCCTTATATGTACATTTAACTTTTCCGGTCTCTTATTGCTACCTGTCCCAACTTTTTTGGAATGTGTAGCTCTCATGAAATCCAAAATGAGCCAATATTTGGCATGACATTTCAAAATGTCTCACTTTCAACATTTGATATGTTATCTATATTCTATTGTGAATAAAATATAAGTTTATGAGATTTATAAATTATTGCATTCCTTTTTTATTCACAATTTGTACAGTGTCCCAACTTTTTTGGAATCGGGTTTGTACATATTGTTACTTAATATTACTCAATACTTAAATATATTATTACACTGTAACAATGACACCTTTAAGAATTACGCAAATCAGTAATGAGAAATATTAACTAACTAGTACTTACTATAGGGTTAGGGTAGGATTAGGGTTTGGTTGAGGGTTAGTTGCATGTAATTATGCATAATTTACTGTTATTACTATGGTAAGTACATGTAACATATGTAACAAGGACACTATAAAATAAAGTGTTACCGACTACTGTGCTATTATACCATGGTACATAAAAATAATGGTGATATTAGGATATGACAGCTCAGCTCTTTTAAAGGAAATCTGAATCATTAATATTCACTTACAGTATATACATCATTTTTGGTAACACTTTATTTTAAGGTGACGTAGTTACACTTGTTACATGTATTTACTGTAGTAATAACAGCAAAAATAGGCATAATTACAAGTAACTAACCCTAAACCAAACCCTAACCCTATAGTAAGTTGTTAATTAATATTATTCAGTACTTGTTTGTGTAATTACACTGTAACAATGTCACCTTAAAATAAAGTGTTACCTAATTTTTATGTGAACGAGTGGAAACAAGAAGACCCATGGCAATTTGTAGCTATTTTACGTTTTTGGCGAATTGGTGGCTAATTCATATGAATTCATACAATCTCATTTAGGGGTGAACATTCATACTTTCATGTCATCCATGTTTTGTATTGTTTTCTTAAAAAATGTACGTATTCGCTTCAATCACACCGTACAAATTCATGCGAAATGGCCACATGGTGAAATAGCCTACATATGTTTTCTCATGAGACTTGGAAGACCTGATGATTTAAACTTCAGCTGTCAGAGGTCTGCCTGAAATGAGGGCTGGCAGGCCTGGCCGAGCTGATAGCGCAGTCTGAGATGCTGTCAGAGAGGAAGCACTAGCACACAGATATCTCACGTCACATGATTAGCGGCTGCTTTTAGAAACGGGCCATCCTGACTCCTCTGCTCCACCTATTCCCTCCCTGATAATCCTGTCACTCAGACAGTTGCAGTGAGGTGATGTTTTAGGGAGCACTAATAATGAGCTAATAATTAGCCATGTAAGCGGCTGATAAGACAGCGGAAGCTGACGGTGAGAAGAAGAGCAGAGGAGATGTTTTCCTAACAGGCTCGTGTGTATCTCACAGTCTCCTGCTGTGCCATATCTCTGACTCTCTCTCTCTCTCTCTCTCTCTCTCTCTCTCTCTCTCTCTGTCTCTAAATAGAAATATGGAGGGATTTTTCTTCTGTTATTATTATTTATATTAGATATTTTTCAGATTTATCATTAGAATGACTATAATTTGATAAATAAAAAAATACTGAATTATTACTATATTTATGTGCCATGGGATTTACATGGTACTCTGAGGAATATTAAGGGTACTATATTGAAAAGAATACTCAGTTACACTTTATTTTAAGGTGTCATTGTTACAGTGTAATTATATATTTAAGTACTGAGTAGTAATAATGAACTATATGTACTTACTATAGGGTTAGGGTAGGATTAGGGTTTGGTTGAGGGTTGGTTGCATGTAATTATGCATAGTTTACTGTTATTACTATGGTAAGTACATGTAACATGTAACAAGGACACTGTAAAATAAAGTGTTACCAAATACTCACATACATGTACTTTCTTACTCCAAAAAATTCAAAGAAACCATGGAATATGTCCAAAAAGACATAATATCACCATTCTGCCAAAAACATGGTAATGTCATGGTACTGATTACTATATTCATGTAGTATGCCATTGTACATGTCCAAAAAACATGGTATTACCATGGTAGCCTCATATATACCATGGTGCTAAAAATTGCATATTCATATTCAAATGATAGAATGTACTTGGTACTTTTAAAGAAAACCATAGTATAACAGTAGTGCATGTGCAAAAAACATGGTAATGCCATGGTACTGAATGATTACTATATTCATATACCATGGTATTTACATGGTACTCCAAAGCATTGTAAAAAATACCATGCTACGTGTCCCAAAAACATGGTGTTACCATGGTGGCCTCATATATACCATGGTACTGAACAATTTCATATTCATAAAATGGTATGTCAAAAAAAAAAAAAACATAGTAATACAGTTGTGCATGTGCAAAAACATGGTAATACTATGGTACTGAATGATTACTATATTCATATACCATGGTATTTACATGGTACTCCAAGGCATTGTGAAAAAATACCATGGTACGTGTCTAAAAAACATGGTCATTACCATTGTAGCCTCATATATACCATGGTACTGAACAATTATTCATATTCAAATGATAGAATGTACATGGTAATGAATACCATAGTATTATAATGGGACATGTGCAAAAACATGGTAATACCATGGTACTGAATTATTACTGTATTCATATTGGTATGTATATGGTACTCCAAGGTAAAAATACCATTTAAAACATGGTATTACCTTTGTAGCCCCATATATACCATGATACTGAACAATGTCATATTCATACAATGGTATTTACATGGTATTGTCAAAGAATACCATAGTAATACAATGAGGCATGTGCAAAAACATGGTAATACCATGGTACGGAATGGTTACTTACATTCCATGGTATTTACATGGTACTCCAAGGCATTGTGAAGAATACCATGGTATAGTTACTGGCACTTAACATATTTCATATTCATATTCATACAATGGTATTTACATGTTAATGTCAAAGAATACCATAGTATTAAAATAGTGCATGTGCAAAAAACATGGTAATACCATGATACTGAATGATTACTATATCCATATACCATGGTATTTACAAGTCATTGTGAAAAATACCATGGTACGTGTCCAAAAAACATTGTATTACCATTGTATCACTATTTCATATTCATATTATGGTATTTACATGGCATTGCAAAGAGTGCCATGGCACATGTGCCAAAAAAAAAACATGGTTTTACCATGGAAGTTACCATAAATATCGTGGTGCTGAATAACTGCATGGTCATATTCATATGATAGTATTTTCATATTGTCAAAGAATACCATGGTATAACAATAGTGCATGTGCAATAATGCGGTAAGTCACATCATTTCTATCACCTGAAATGTGATTTCACAAACACACTGCGGATGATTTTCTACTGTGTTCTTTGATATGGATAGTATTTTTGGGTTTGATAAGGTTTGACTTTTTCCCCAACAAAGGAAGTCGATTGCTGTAGGCCTATTATTGCTGTGCGTATGTTAACTCGGATTTGGTTAGAGTGTGCTAACCTAATGAGTGTATCCATCTGCCTTTTACTAACACACCAGCTACTTTGAATTCAGTGCAGCACTTCATGACAACAAAACCGGTCTTGGCCATTTTGTGATGTGATTGAATTATATCTCTTTCCCACAAGCTGGTGTCTGCTTTCTCCCCTTGACACCCCTCCCCACGCCACGCTGTGGGAAAAGAAAGCCATCCTGATTGCAGTGTATAGCCTGCATTGTAACAGGTAATTCAATTTTACACCATAGCCGGCGGCTGCATAATGCAAAGGCTGATGGCATGTAAAGACACAGAGAGGGCTTCACTAAACAGCCCTTCATGGCTCATGTATCTTTGTGCATGTGTAAAGTCATGTGGATGAGGGGATGAATGGGCAGAATCAATGAGAGCAGCAAGTCTGTTGTGTTAAAAGGCGACGGCTGACGGCATGCGCCCTCTATTGGTGTTGTGGATCTCGACGGAAACTGCTTTGTCACCTCAAATCTGATCAGGGGTTTTTGGTGGAAACAGATTGAGCCTGCTGTTACCACGAGCAGAGACCGCTATGAAAAGTATGACATATTTTAAGGAGGGTTGATGTTAAGACTGACTTCAGACTTGAGATTAGTAATACAAACAAACAGCAACAAAACACTTGCATTCTCTTAATCTAGAGAATATTACTGTGAAATGCATCGTGGTTTATGAGGAGCTGTAGAAATCATATATATGGTACATTTGTATAATGCAAAAAAAAAAATCTTAATATTTTAGTCTCAAAAATTTATATCTAAATGTAATTGAAACAAGATACTTTTATAGAAACAAAACTGATAATAATATTAAAAGAGATAATATATCTAGTAATATGCTAAGATAATACATTTATGAACATTTTACAAAATGTGTGTCTCTCTTTAACGCTAATAAAATTGTCAAAAATTCAAAAACAATAAAAAATAAAAAAATAAAAAAATAAATATATATATATATATATATATAATCATAAAACAGGTCTAATTTTTAGACTTAGGCTTAAAATGAGAAAAGATCTAAAAAAAATTAAAAATGTGTGTGTATATATATATATATATTTATATATTTGTAAAACAAGTCTATTTTTTTACGCAGTTTTCCTTCTCAAGTTAATTCATTTAAAAATATATATATATATATTTTACTGGAAAATAAAACAAAAATACTGGATTTCACAGTATATACAATATTTTACTCATGTTTATTTATTTATTATAATTTTTGGGATATTAAGTGGACACACAATGGTAATTAAATTTTTAGACAGGCTTAAAACAAGAAAAAATCTAATATATATACTTGTAAAACAAGTCTAATTATTTTACACAATTTTTAAATATAATATTTAAATATTTTACTGGAAAATAAAACAAAAATACTGTAATTTTGCTGTATATAGAATATTTCACTTATATTTATTTATTTATTATTATTATTTTGGATATTAAGTGGACACACTATATCAGTCAGCTTGTGACAACAGAACTAGTCAGTAACAGCCATAGGATGTAAGATTGATGTCAGCGGTTTATGATCCTTCTCATCCTGTCGTTGAATCCTTTACATCTATCTTCATTGTGCAGCTAGAACTTACCAGTACAATTTACATTAGTCTAAAACATCTCTAGAATCATCACTAGTTGAGATGCACTTATTTTGGGGTTTACAAAGTTGCTGAATAAACAGATCAAGTCTGTGGGCCAAAGACAGGCAGAGGAACCTCTGATCGAGTATTCATCAATGAATAAAACAATAAAAAAAAAAAAAACTGGGTCTGCTCATGAAGATGAGTTCCTATAAAAATGACTCACTTATTTTCTGGTATTCTTATGTGTCTTCTGCAGGGGTCATAAACCAAGACTACAATTTGTGTGCTCCAAATTATCCTGTAATTAAGTGAAGTTGTTGGCTCAGAACAAGCAGTAAGATGTTATGAGAGTATGTGAAGGTCTTAGTCAGACTCCAAGACAGTCATCATCACACCCTAAAGTGAACATCAACCCAATTACTGTTATTACTGTATTCATGTCAGAAATGAACCAAGGCTTGAGGGAGAAATGCCACTGAATGTGACAAAAATAATACAAATGTAAGGGCAGAAAAGGCTTTTTTCACATTTGATGTTTTTGTGAATGTTCTGTTCTAGTCTAGCTTTGGGTCTAGTTCTTCAGACACCAGTAACCTGAAGTGTTTTAAATTAATTAATTAATAAACAAACATGCAAAAAGTGCTAAGGTCTCATTTATTGATATATAGTTAATGCATTAGTTAACATGAATTAACTGAGCAATGGAATTTTTTGGAACAGCATTTATTAAACTTTGTTAATGTTAGTTAATGAAAATACATTTTTTCATGCTGGTTCACTATCGCTAGTTTTTCTCAATCACTTTGGCTCAATTTTTGAATGAGACTTTTTTTTTTTCTCTAAACATTAAGTTCAGATCTCTGAAAAAAATGAGGGTAGCCTATGTTTACACGACAACGATACTAAAAACAGAAATGTCTTTTCTTTGTGTTTTTTGCGTAGGCTACAGACAACCCCCATTCACACGGATCCGCGAAAACAACTAAAAGTACAATTCTGCCAGGCCAGTAGTTGGTGATGTCACATGAACACCCCATGCCTATAGGCTGATCACGTAATACGCATGTGCATGACGTCACCGTTTTCACAAACACGTGTTTTTGTAGTTGACATGGAATGTATCGTTTTTCAAAACTTGCACTTTGAAACCTGTTTTCAAAATGTTAAGTTTTCAGGCCCCCAAACACGCCGTTGTTGTCTAAATGAATGGCCAAAACGAATAAAAAGTTTTCAGTTGAAAATGGTGTTGTGTAAACAGCCCCTCGGTTTCTTGTTCACATCAGATTTGAATTTCTTACAATTGTCTACAATTTGCACAATAGCTAAATGCACATGGCTTATTGATCAAAACTGATGAGTTGATTCTCAGTGAAATTGTCAAACTCTTCACAACTTCTAAACATTCTTTCATCGTGTGAGCCATCACATGCAAAATGATCCATTTAATTATTAAAATCTGTTAGACATGTATGTATATACAGTCGTACTCTACAAGTACATTTGTATTTTTTCGGTAAAAAGATGTATTCATGTGTTACATGTTAGCTGAAAATTCACAGTTGCTTGTGAAAGAGCAATAGGAAGGAAGGAAGGAAGGAAGGAAGGAAGGAAGGAAGGAAGGAAGGAAGGAAGGATGGATGGATGGATGGATGGATGGATGGATGGATGGATGGATGGATGGATGGATGGATGGATGGATGGATGACAGACAGATAGATAGATAGATAGATAGATATTAATTTATATATTTGATGCAAAGGGACATTTTTATATACTAAAAAAAATTTAATATTAGCCTTTAATAAAAGCCAGACAGTGACTAGAGCAGTATCAGAGACAGACAGCAGCAGTGTGTCAACATGAGCGCCTCCCTGCTCTGCTCTGTGTACTGAAGCTCTGATAACAGCAAACACACTGGTGCAGTTTCACACTACACTGACACTCCTTCCCCCGCCGCCCTGTGTGTGTGGAGACGCTTTAATCAGTGGGTCAACTGCCTACTGTG